>JASDQU010013294.1:126234-176349 GCA_032191745.1 Picea mariana
GAGTTTTTTTTTTTTTAATTTTTGTAGCAGTTGGAGGCCGAATTTTCCCAAGAAAGTTACATATCTGAGTTCCTCTCACAATTTCACCCAATTTCAAAAAAAAAATCAGCCGAAACAGAGTCCAGGAAGTGAAGTTATGAGCATTTTAACTTTAGCAGTTTTTTAGGGTTTTTCCAGAAAAAGCCGCGATTTTCTGCCGAAACTTGTTGGGTCTATTTTTTGGGTTTTTTCGTGACGGCTGCATGACCGAAGAGTTCATAGGGTGATCATATGGCTATTTCCTCTCAAACCCTGAAATAAATTCTTGAATCATTCAAAGCCCAATTGTTTCACACATTGGATAACAGATTGGATGCATTTGTACATGGCCTTATAGACAGCCTCACAGATAGCCTCATAGGCGTCCTTAATGATAGTTTTCATAGTATTTAAGATTCATTGAATAACATGCAGGAGAGATTTCTTATGGAGGGCCTCAGGGATGAATATAATCAAGAAATATATGCTTGGTATGATTTTGAGGCATATTGTGATGATTGGTATATGGATAGTTGTCATTTCTGGGATGACAACCACTTTCATATTTTATTTGATGAATCTACTCCACCTTCTGTAGAGAACATCAATGTCCCACATCAGAAACTAGTTACTAGCGTTCAGTCTACATATTCTACAGTGGTATTATTCATTCCAGATTCTGCTACGACACTTTTGCACTATGTGGATGGATCTTCTTATTTGGATCCACATGATAGGTGTCAGTCTTTGGAGCATCATTTGGAGTTGGTTATTGGATTCCAAAATATTCCATGGGGAGTTCACATGAGCACTTGGACATGGGACCCGGGCTTACAATGGTGGTTGGACTACTTCAGCATGGTGGATTTCCTTTCTACATGGGACCTTGGTTCTTCAGTCTTCTTTAGCATTATGGTCCACAATTATCCATGGGACCCTGGTATATGGTTGTACATCAAGAGTTGAGGACAACGCTTTCATAAGGGGGATGGAATGTAAGGTAGCTAGAGAGGTAGTGGGGGGGCCCAGAGGGCCCATAGTGATAATAGTGGAGGTCATTCAATGTAAGGTGGACTAGGTCCACTATATTATTAAATAAGTCCCACTATGGTAGTTAGATATAATAAATGGTTAATTAGATATAATAAATGTAAGAAGACTTCTTATAAGGTTCTACTTCTAGAAGATTCCTCCTCTAGAATGTTCTTAGGTGATGGTAGCACTATATAAAGGGATTCAAGCAATGTAATGAGACATGAAGAGAATTATTGTATTTGGAGCTGAAGCTCATTAGGAGGTTGGCCCCTCGAAGAGGCAAGTGAACAGGAGAGGATCCCTTCCATAATAGGATCCATTGTACGATGTTTCCCTACCTCAAGGGTTTGGTAATAATAAAGTGTGGTTTCTTCTATCTTGCTATGTGGATCTATTGTGTATTCAGTATTTGTGGTTATTATATTGGTAGATCTATTTAGGTTCTTAACAGGTCATCTCTGCGTTCCAGATCTATCTCAGATAGGAACCACACACCTTTCTCAGGGGCTTTCTCTCAGGTTTGTAAGCTGGAGAAAGTCTCACATATCTGCAATGGTCAACATCTCACAGGTTTGTAAGCTGGAGAATGTATCACATAGCTGCAATCATCAACACTCCCTCTCATCTAGGGAGGCATTATTTATCATGCCAAGTCTCACACAGATGTACTTTGAACTTTATCTTGGTTGGAGTCATCAACACTCCTTCTTAACTAGGGAGGCATTCTTCACCAAGTTAGTTTGGTGGAGATGTTCGCAATCTTCTCATGTGTAGGAAGGTACTGCATGTGTACGATTTTCTTCTGCATCATATCTCTAATATAAGGATACATCTCATCGTTTTTTCGATTCATCAGAAAATACTGGGTTCTCAAGGAGCTTTACACACAACTCTTGGTTATCATCATAGGATCCATCTCAAGGTCAAGTAAATCTATTAGAATCTTATGAAGCCACATTGCTTCGCACACTTGATTCTATATGCTCTGCCTCTATGGTACTCAAGGCCACATAGTTTTGTTTCCTGCTGCATCAGGAAACCATGGAAAAATTCATGGTAGAACAACAACCAGATGTGCTCTTCCGGTCCACTGTACTTTCTTCTCAATATGAATCGACAAATCCTACAAACTGAAGTTCAAACTAGAGGCATATCTCAGGCCATATCCAATTGTGCCTCGTATATATCTCAATACATGTTTTGTTGTTGTTTGGTGAGTCTATCTTGGTTGACTCATGAAATGACTAAGTACATTCAATGTATGGCATGAATCAAGTTTGGCGTTAACCATATACATCAATGATCCAATCAGTTGTGGATCAATCTCATTTGAATCATCATCAATCTTTTTCTTTAAATCTATCACGATGGATTTTGCATTTTGTCATACATGAACTTCTTTAATACTTTCACTTGTATATTTTCCTTGACTCAGGAAAATCTCATCGGTCTTCTGTCGTACTTCTTGTCTCAAGAATTAGTGCATCATACTCAGATAATTCATCTTGAATTCAGAAGTCAGGGATTACTTGTATCCAATAACAAGGCTTTCTGAACAAGTCATAAAAATCAGGATCTCGTCACCAACACTGTAATAATATGGGTTTTGGATCAGCAATACTCTTTGCTAAGATTTAAACTCATCAAGAATACATTCATCTGATAATGTTTCCACTTCATGAATGGTATTACGGATGGCAATGTAATGGTCTCATTGAATCAAGTGTCTCATCATAGACAAATCCCTTTGTTTGTGAGAGTCTTCTAGTTTTGTATTTTTTGCACTTCCTGCCAACTGCACGCTTTCTCTACTTGGAAGTTTTCACAAACTTCCCTTCTAGTTTCTGAATAACATCTTATACATCATTCTTTAATGTATACTGGTATTCTTCTGTTATGGGATCTTGCCATATTTATTTCTCCTTTTGTTTCTTCAATGAAATGGCTCATGAATGAAGGATAGTTTTCAAAACTCTTTTGCTTTCTCAAGGTGTCCCTTGAGGGACTTGTGTTTCTCTTTGTCTTCTAGCAGAGTTTTGTAGATCACGAGCATGCCTTTTATGCCCCACTTTAATATCTCTGGTTATATCAACTGGAGCAACTGGATAAGTTGGAATAATGTTTGTCTCCCTCTGAACTATTGCAGAGGAAGAAGGTGACGTCTCACTGTCAATCTGCATCTGAGATTCTCTAGGTTTGTTGAATGACTATCTCTTCTTTAAGGACAACATCTTTGCTTGTTCTCACATAATAATCAATTAAATATGGTTTGGACTCCCATACTAGGGATAATGGTCCAAGTCTTTGAGGGTTCCCATACTAGGGATAATATCATTCATTTATTCAAAAAAATGCAATCAACTATAAAATTAGAATTCAATTGATTTACTTGGTTTGTATTCATGCTTTAGTTTTTAGAGGAAGTACTTCTCCTCTCTCTTCTCTTCATTATTTTGATGGGGATCTAGATCAATGTCAGTGGCAGAAGCAAATTGTTTTCCCTTCTTCCTGGTTGGACAATTTCTTGCATAGTGTCCATATTTGTCACATTTGAAGCACTGGATTTCTGAAACATCTCTTCTTTGATAACCTGGATTTGATGAAGACTTTTCATCTTTAAATGTTTGCCTGAAATTTATTTTGAATTTTCCTCCTTTCTTTGTATGGAGTGCAAGAGAATGATTTTCTTTTGAGGAATCTTCCACTCCTCTATTTCTAAGTCTAAGTTCTTCTTGAGTAAAATCTGTCCATAGATGATCACAGGTTGGTAGAGATTCTCTTCTACTGATACTCTGAAGGAAAGGCTCCCACGTTTTTGGAAGGTTGTTGAGAGTGGTTAAGACAAGTTCTCTATCAGACATGATTTCTCCAATGGTATCTAGTTGTTCTTTAGTCTTTGATATCTTCATAAAGAAGATGGCAACTGTGTCACCTTTCGTCATCTTGGTACTTTGAAGTTGGATTTTCAAGGTAAGATCTCTGAGGGTGTTGTCACTTTCAAACATTTCTTTAAATTCTTCATACATATCATAAGTTGTATTCAGGTTGGAAATACAAGGTAAGAGATGATCTCTTACTGAGTAGATGATTAATTTCTTTGCTTTGACATCTTCTTCCTTTCTTATCTTCTTCTTTACATCTATAGTTGTGTATGGTAAGTTTTAGTTACCACATCCAACAGGTCATTTCTTCAAGGGTGACTTGAAGTCTTGATTTCCAGGAGCTGAAGTTGCTTGTTCCATGAAGCCTATCTTCTACTAAGGCTCTATTCTTCATTTGATTGGTTTCTTCAAACTCTCTCCAACTGGATTTTGAAAACCTAATGATTAGGTTGAATTAGTAACCTTGGATTATGTTGGTCTTATGACTACCAACAATCAACTTGATAGTGTCATAGAGATGCTTTCTGATTTAAGAAAAAACGTTTCTTCAGAAATCTAAGACTAATATTCTGCAGGAAATTTCGGCACCCTAGAAACCCTAGGGCCAAAAATTCAAAATTCTCGGAATTTGATTTTGAGAGCTTCTAGATATGTGTTGGAGGAGTCTGTACTCTTCTATGCCAAAGATATCCCCATCGTTCAATTATTAATGGCTAGAACACCACAGAAGGGTTGTATGGAATTTTCTGGAAACCCTAGGAGGGTTGTACAGTTCAGCAAAAAGGAGAGGAGACTTGGTAGATGCTTATGCAATGGGTTATTTCAAGACCTATGCTTTGATACCATGTTGATTTTTCAATGAGAAAGGTTAAGCATTAAGGTCATTCCATTTTTATCATCTAACCATAACCATTAATGTTGCAGCAACCAAGATCACAAGAAGAAGCACCATGCACACAAACACAAGAAGTATCTTGGGAAACCCTTCTCAACAAGGGAAGAAAACCTAGCCAAATCCTTTTCTATATTCTTCAAGAGAAATACCTTCACCACCAATAAAACCTAGCACACAAGAGGGTGCTCAAACCCTATAATACTAATGTCCGAGAGAGGTGCACACTTTTTCCAAGAAGGCGTACTTGCTGAAATTACCAAACTCACTTGAAAGATATGATTCCTCAATGGGGAATTTACCTTTACTTATACTAACCTGAACCTATCAACATAAGTGTCTATTGGCACAATAGGGCCAACCTCACTAGCTTATAATATAATTAATATTAACCATATTAATTATCTTTTACATTAATTACCAGTCACATTAAGGTGGGGCCGACCTATACCCTTTACATTACAATTAGGGTTACATGCAGGTCTAAATATTGAAAAATATATCAAGGGATATTATACACCCACTAGTGCTCATCCATTAGGGCCACATCCATAGGGATGTCCATATATTTGTCTCACTACATTACACAGAAGAACCACTTCTTCACATGTTCATCTATGCTCATCCACAGGAACGTCCACTCAACATATATTCTTTCCCACTGCATTACATAGGAGAGTCATCTTGAGTTTCTCATCAACTCTTCCGCTCAGAGGAGGCTAATACATCATCTTCATTTCTGTTCTCATGACGATGCACCCAACACTTTGGGATTTCACACGTTCACCTTGTGCTCAGCCACAGGCACGTCCAACTCTGCAGATCACCTTTCTCATAGGAGAATCATCTGAAGTTATTATCAACTCTCTGAATGGAGGAGGTCATCTCTACGTTCCAACTTTGTCTCAGATAGGAATTACACATCCTTCTCAGGGGCTTTCTCTCAGGTTTGTAAGCTGGAGAAAGTCTCACATAGCTACAATGGTCAACATCTCACAGGTTTGTAAGCTATAGAATGTATCACATAGTTGCAATCATCAACACTCCATCTCATCTAGGGAGGCATTCTTTATCATGCCAAGTCTCAGACGGATGTACTTTGAACTTTATCTTGGATGGAGTCATCAACACTCCTTCTCAACTAGGGAGGCATTCTTTACCAATTTAGTTTGGTGGAGATGTCTGCAATCTTCTCATGTGTAGGAAGGTTCTGCATGTGTATTATTTTATTCTGCATCATATCTCTGATATAAGGATACATCTCATCATTTTTTCGATCCATCAGGTAATACTGGGTTCTCAAGGATATTTACACACAGATCTTGGTTATCATCATAGGATCCATCTCATGGTCAAGTAAATATATCAGAACCTTCTGAAGCCACATTGCTTCGCACACTTGATGCTCTGCCTCTATGGTACTCAAGGCCACAGATTTTTGCTTCCTGCTGCATCAAGAAACCACGGAAAACTTCATGGTAGAACAACAACTGGATCTGCTCTTCCGGTCCACTGTACTTTATGCTCAATCTGAATCGACATATCCTGCAAACTCAAGTTCACAGTAGAGGTATATCTCAGGACATATCCAATTGTGCCTTGTATATATCTCAATACATGTTTTGTTGTTGTCTGGTGAGTCTGTCTTGGTTGACTCATGAAATGACTAAGCACATTCATTGTATGGCAGAATCAAGTCTGGTGTTAATCAGATACATCAATGATCCAATCAGTTGTGGATCAGTCTCATCTGAATCATCATCAATCTTTTTCTTTAAATCTATCATGGTGGATTTTTCATTCTGTCATACTTGAACTTCTTTAATACTTTCACTTGTATATTTTCCTTGACTCGGAAAAATCTCATCGGTCTTCTGTCATACTTCTTGTCTCAAGAAGTAGTGCATCATACTCAGATACTTCATCTTGAATTCAAAAGTCAGGGATTACTTGTATCCAATAACAAGGCTTTTTGAATAAGTCATCGAAATCAGGCTCTCGTCACCAACATTGTAAATATATGGGTTTTGGATCAGCAATACTCTTTGTTGAGATTTAAACTCATTAATAATCCATTCATATGGTAATGTTTCTAGTTCATTAATGGTAGTACGGATGGAAATGTAATGGTCTCGTTGAATCAAGTGTTTCATCATAGACAACTCCCTTTGTTTGTGAGAGTCCTCTAGATTTGTATTTCTTGCACTTCCTATCAACTTCACGCTTTCTCTACTTGGAATTTTTCACAGACTTCCCTTCTAGTTTCTGAATAATATCTTATACATCATTCTTTAAGATATACTGGTATTCTTTTTTTATGGCAGCTTGTCATATTTATTTCTCCTTTTGTTTCTTCAATGAAATGGCTCATGAATGAAGGATAGTTTTCAAAACTCTTTTGCTTTCTCAAGGTGTCCCTTGAGGGACTTGTGTGTCTCTTTTTCTTCTAGAAGAGTTTTGTAGATCTTGGGCATGCCTTTTATGCCCCATTGTAATATCTCTGGTTATATCAACTGGAGCAACTGGATTAGTTGGAATAATGTGTGTCTCCCTCTCAACTATTGCAGGGGAAGAAGGTGATGTCTCACTGTCAATCTTCATCTGAGATTCTCTAGGTTTGTTGAATGGGTATCTCTTCTTTAAGGACAATGTCTCTGCTTGTTCTCGCATAATAATCAATTAAATATGGTTTGGACTCCTGTACCAAGGATAATGGTCCAAGTATTTGAGGGTTCCCATAATAGGGATAATATCCTTCATTTATTCAAAAAATGCAATCAACTATAAAATTAGAATTCAATTGATTTATCTGGTTTGTAGTCATGCTTTAGTTTTTAGAGGAAGTACTTCTCCTCTCTCTTCTCTTCATTATTTTAAGGTGGATCTGGATCAATTTTAGCGGTGGAAGCATATTGTCTTCCCTTCTTCCTGGTTGGACAATTTCTTGCATAGTGTCCATATTTGTCACATCTGAAGCACTGAATTTATGAAACATCTCTTCTTTGATAACCTGGATTTGATTAAGACTTTTCATCTTTAAATGTTTTCCTGAAATTTGTTTTGAATTTTCCTCCTTTCTTTGTATGGAGTGCAAGAGCATGATTTTCTTTTGAGGAATCTTCCACTCCTCTATTTCTAAGTCTAAGTTCTTCTTGAGTACAATCTTTCCATAGATGATCAAAGGTTGGTAGATCTTCTCTTCCATAGATACTTTGAAGGAAAGGCTCCCACTTTTTTGGAAGGTTGTTGAGAGAGGTTAAGACAAGTTCTCTATCAGACATGATTTCTCCAATGGTCTCTAGTTGTTCTTTAGTCTCTGATATCTTGATAAAGAAGATGGAAACTATGTCACCTTTTGTCATCTTGGTACTTTGAAGTTTGATTTTCAAGGTAAGAGCTCTGAGTGTGTTGTCACTTTCAAACATTTCTTTTAATGCTTCATACATATCATAAGTTATCTTCAGGTTGGCAATACGAGGTAAGAGATGATCTCTTACTGAGTAGATGATTAATTTTCTTGCTTTGACATCTTCTTCCTTTCTTATCTTCTTATGTCCATATGTAGCTCTGTCTGGTAAGGTTTTAGTTACCATAAGTCTTGATTTCTAGTAGCTGAAGTTTCTTTCTCCATCAAGTCTATCTTCTACTAAGGCTCCGTTCTTCATTTGATTGGTTTCTTCAAACTCTTGCCAATTGGATTTTGAAAACCTAATGATTAGGTTGAATTAGTAACCTTGCATTATGTTGGTCTTATGACTGCCAACAATCAACTTGATAGTGTCACAGATATGCTTGTTGATTTAAGAAAAACATTTCTTCAGAAATCTAAGATTAATATTCTGCAGGAAATTTCGGCACCCTAGAAACCCTAGGGCCAAAAACTCAAAATTCTCAGAATTTGATTTTGAGAGCTTCTGGAGATGCATTGGAGGAGGTCGTACTATTATATGCCAAACATATACCTAAATTTCAAGTATTAAGGGCTAGAACACCACAAAAAGGAGGGTCGTACATAATTTTCTGGAAACTCTAGGAGGGTCATACAGTTCTGCAAAAAGGAGAGGAGACTTGGTAGATGCTTGTGCAATGGGTTCTTTCAAGACCTATGCTCTGATACCATGTTGATTTTTCAATGAGAAAGGTTAAGCATGAAGTTCATTCCGTTTTTAGCATTTAACCATAACCATTAATGTTGCAACAACCAAGATCACAAGAAGAAGCACCATGCACAAGAACACAAGAAGTTTCCTGGGAAACCCTTCTCAACAAGGGAAGAAAACCCAGCCAAATCCTTTTCTATATTATTCAAGAAAAATAACTTCACCACCAAGAAAACCTAGCACACAAGAGGGTTCTCAAACCCTTGAATACTAGCGCCCAAGAGAGGTGTGCACTTTTCCCAAGAAGGTGTACTTGCTGAAATTTCCAAACTCACTTGAAAGATATGATTCCTCAATGGGGAATTTACCTTTACTTATACTAACCTGAACATGTAAACATAAGTGTCTATTGGCACAACAGGGCCGACCTCACTAGCTTAGAATATAATTAATATTAACCAGATTAATTATCTTTTACATTAATTACCAGTCACATTAAGGTGGGGCCAACCTGTACCCTTTACATTACAATTAGGGTTACAAGCAGGTCTGAATCTTGAACAATATAGCAAGGTATATTATACACCCACTAGTGCTCATCCATTAGGGGCACATCCATAGGGATGTCCATATCTATGGATCACTGCATTACACAAAAGAACCACTTCTTCACACGTTCACCTGTGCTCGTCCATAGGCATGTCCACTCAACAGATCTTCTTTCCCGCTGCATTACACAGGAGAGTAATCTAGAGTTTCTCATCAACTCTTCTGCTCAGAGGAGGCTAATACATCATCTTCATTTATGTTCTGATGGCGATGCACCCAACACTTTGGGATTTCACATGTTCACCTTGTGCTCAACTACATGCACGTCCAACTCTGCAGATCACCTTTCTTACAGAAGAATCATATGGAGTTCTTCTGAACTCTCTAAATGGAGGAGATCATCTCTACGTTATAGCTCTGTCTCAGATAGGAACCACACACCCTTCTCAGGGTATTTCTCTCAAGTTTGTAAGCTGGAGAAAGTCTCACATAGTTGCAATGGTCAACATATCATAGTTTTGTAAGCTGGAGAATGTCTCACATAACTGCAATCATCAACAACTAGAAGGTGAGGTCTATGCTCTTCTCCCTTTTATTTGGTTATGAAAATTGAAAACTATGGAGTTGCCTTTGATACTATGTCCTGAATGAATGCTACAAAATCTTCTTTCTCCTCTATTATGCCTCAAATCCCACTCCTAGATGCTCTATTCAATTATGGAACAAGTACAAATGCTAAAAGAATGGGACCCCCTCTTCTCCTGGTGACCCAATATTTAACATAATCTGATAGTCATCTAGGGTTAGGATTTTTGCATACCCCAACTCTCAATTAGTATTAGGGTTTTGGACCTTCTAGAATCTTCTTGAAAGTCCACACGTTGACTATCCCCACATGTAAGTAATAGGGGTTGATGTGGTTGTTATAGAAAAATTTTCCACACTCCGTGTATCTTGCTCTGATGGCCTTCCATTTCCCTCTACAGACCTCGTTTCCCATTTTTTCTATCACTCCAGAGCTTTAAATACTCATTTGTGTACATGTACGTGACCTGCCAGTTATACAACCCACATATGTATGCGGGCTTCTCCATTACATCCCGTGTACATCAGGTTTGGTGCACAAAAAATTAAAATTGCGTCTGGTTTCCATGCCATGTCACAAGGTCTATGATCCTTGACCATCCATATATTGGAAATGCTCTGACTCGACCCTTCAATTCTATTTGGAAGTTATAAATTGATCCATATCCAAGCCTTGGATATATTGAATTCATCATAGAGAGAAAAGAGACTTTGGAGAAATTTCACCTCAATTGAGTTTGCATCTCTTTGTCCTTGAAAGTCTGAACTTCTGGTGTTCAACCCCCAAGCTCTTCCTATCTTGTGATGGAGAGCCTCATTGACTCCTACATGTGAGCTTTCCTTTGTGGAGGATTACAGTGGTGGAGGGATAGATGGAGGGAATTAGTTTCTCAGTTCCAATATGTGTCGTTACAGAAGTTTGTCACCCATGTACTTATGTTGATTACATTAATAGAAATACTCTCTTCTCGTCCAATTGATATCTTTCAAATATTTATATTACTTTCCATAGGCGTATTTTTTATGTATGTTAATGGATTATGTTGATTTATATGTTATGCTAAGATTATATATCATTAACAAATGCTTGTGTATCTTGGTTTTTGAAGACAAGTTGCGGGTATAAAGCTTTGGGTCTTGTGCTCAACGATGGTCTTCTTCGAATGTCTGGATGAGGTAGGCTTCTAGCCTTCTCTTGTTATCATTCCATTTATACATCATATTTGATATTAGAGTTTATTTCTGGGTTTCGTTCTATCTGTTGTGTTTTTCTCATAGCCATAGATATATTTTCCTCATAATAGAATTGGTGAATCCTTTGGGGAGATATCCTTTTTTGGGGTATTGGGTGTTGTTTCTCCTTGATTTTCTCTCTCTTTGCCTAAGTTTCTTTGCCACTTGTTTCTTGACAACCTGCATTTTTCATTATATATGAGTTTATTGGCCTAACCCTTGCCTTGGAAATGTCTTCCTTGACATACGCGGGCTTTCCCTTGACAGGGCGTGTACATATGTGTGTTTTCCTCCTTTAGGGTGCATACATACGCAAGTTTTTGTCTGAACAATCGTGCATACTAATATTTAGTCTTTTTGGATGAGTTTGGTGTTTGTTGGGTGAGTTTTGTTGGTTGTTGAGATTTTCTTAGGTCCCTATTCTAATTGTTAAGTTCCTACATAGTGATAAGAAGCCACTTTATTGGTGAATTCTAGGGCGAACTCTTGTTGTCCTTGCATTTTGGGTTTGGGTAGTTACTTCTTGGTGTCCTACTTGGCTTGTCTCTTGGTGCTTGCAGTAGAGCCTTTTTGAGAGGCTCTTTATTCATTCCTTGCATTTTCATTCTATTATACTGAAAATACAAAAAAAAAAAAAAAATTGCACTCTTGGTTACTATGCATTAGTTTTGGCATATTAGGAAAGACTGCACTTCATTGAAATTATAGAGATTGCCTTTAGTAAACAACATTTAGAAGCATACCATCTCTTTGAAAATCAATACTAGTCATTAACAGTGTTTTTATATTTTCTTATTTTATGCTGAGTCGCCATACCATTAGTTTCACAATCACACCTCTTGAGTAAGCATAAGCCATTAAAATTAACGTTGAATAATTAAAATTGATTAGAAACGATTTTATTTTTCAGGGTACACAAACAAGTATAGGACCTAGGGCCTTGGAATAGGATTTTGTAAGTAAACTTATGCAAGGATATAAAAATGAACATATGTGTCTGACCAGGGAGTGGTGAAACCCATTGTGTAATTGGTGACATCATGAGGCTCCGCTCACACCGGAGTTAAGCACAAGGTCATGCGGAGTTGGTTACAGAGATATCCCTCTAATGCCTTTCTAGCATGAGAGATATTTCTGGGGTTCTATTCGTATTTGGGGGTCTTTCTAGTGCCTTTACCTCCATGAGAGGCGGTTCTTTTGAGATTTCAGGCTTTTCTACCCTACCCATACGGTGGACCGGACTTACGACTACTCTCCTGAGCATTCTTTATATCGTGGTGACTCTAGTTGTTTGACATAGGTAGCCACATAGTTTGGTTGCAGGGGTTATTCTGTAGGTACCCTGAGTCAGATAGGGATCGGATAGAACACAAACTTTATGGAGGATTTCCTCTCAAGAGGGATAAGACCGACTTTGTTATGAAGCCTACGTGGGTCCTTATAACTAGTTCGGATACCTCCACTCTATTGTTGCAGAGTATCAGGCCCCTCTTGGGTGAGGCATACCTACTTTAGTTCGGGAGGTCCCTTTCAGCCATCATATTTTGTTTATTTGCATTGGCTTTAATATTTATTTAGGAGTGTGCTCTTTGATTATTATTTGGCCTTAGGATTTTGTATTGCGTCGTGAGTTTTGACTGCTATGGTGGGTGGAGCCCCTGTGGCTCCCTCAGTTAGCGCTACCCAGCCATGGTCTCTTCTCAGTCGATGGGGATGAATAATTTTTTATTTCTAAGTGGTATGTTGAATCATAGTCCTCGATTAATTCCTTGGGCCTTTAATCCTTTCTCTTTTGGTATTCCAGATATGACTTCGCACTTTTCATCCTATGTCTCCTCGTCTTATGTGAATCCTAGTTTTGTGTTTGGGGGCACAATGCCTCCTTATTCTCTCTTTGTTTTTGGTAGGGTTCATATCCATCAACAATCTCCTATGGTAGTAGGTTGGAACCCTCCTTTGTCTGGACCCAATCCCAACTTCACTTTTCCAGGAGTAAGCGCTCAAATGGGCAGTCCTTCTACTTCTTATATCCTATCCATCTATCCTTCTTCCACTATGTTGGTTCCTACGAAAGCTTTTCTCATGGAAAACCTCCCTTTGACCTCTGGTGTTTCATCCAGGGGGAGTCAATTTTATAGTATGGTAAACCCCTTGCACAGAGTTCCTTTGTCTGGAGGAAACTTATATCCTCACATGAGTGATCCTTGTCACGTCACTTTCTCCTCGCAAGCATCTTCCTTGATGATGATTCCCTTACAACCCTTTATGAATCAGTTGGGATGATGATACTATCCTAATGAGAAGAGCCATGGTGTATACTAGAACCCTGCTTGGCCCGTGATCTCTCAAAACCACTCTTTCCTGGGACCATGGTCTCAGATGACACAACCAGTCACTGCAAGTCATGCTGGAAGAACAAGTCCAATCACTGCGAGTCATACTGACATTAAGTCACCAACCTCTACAAGTCATGTTGGAGACTTGAAACCAACCTATGCTAGTCATGTTGGAGACCTATCACCAGCCTCTTCAAGTCATGTTGGGGGCAAGCAACCAACTATTGCAAGTCATGTTGGGGGCACAACTCTAGCCATTGCTAGTCACACTGCACAAACATCACCAACCTATGCAAGTCATGTTGGAGATCAGCTACTAGCCTATGCAAGTCATACTGGGAGCATGTCACCATCCACTGCAAGTTATGTTGGGGTCATTGATATGATTGAGAAGATTAGACGTATAGGATGCAATCCCAAGTTCCTTTGTAGACTTTGCAAAGGAGATCACCTAACTCGTTTGTGCCCTGATATTGCAACGGTACGAGAAGTGTGGTCCTTGTCTAGTGGCCCTTCGAGTTCTTAGTCGTCTTTGGTTTCCCAACAATCTAATCCTTCTTTGGTTGATACAACAATCACGTCGATGAAATATTTGACCGACACCACTCTTCTTTTGGGGGGTGATTCATCTCTTGACCATGTTGTCTCACATCCTGTTCAACTAGCGGTCATGCTGATGCAATCTTCGGCCAACACCACCCTTGTTTTGGGGAGTTGTTCAACAACATAGGTATTCCAACAGAGGACAAACACCTTCAGTAACCACTCACACAACTAGATTAAAGATCAACACACCGATGTTTTGACGTGGTAAAACCCCTACGGAGAAACATCCAAGGCCCCAGCCAACGCGACCACTTGTAGTAGTTTATTAATGCAAAATAAAAAGATTACGTAGAGATTTTACAAGAGAGTTTCTCACAATCGATCATCAACAAATGACCCTCCATGCTATTGAAATAGAGATCATGGACCAATCAGGTGTTAAGCCACAGATCAATGGTCGTTAAGATCGAGGAGAATATGAACTGTCGGATCACTATATGTCGGGAACATATCATGACCATCGGATTTCCTAAATACAAATGCATACTAATGAATACTAAAGAAACACACTTTTACCTAACGATACATTAAACCAAGTAGATCTTAACTAACTCCCAAGTGTCTAAATATCCTAACATCCCCCCTTAAGAACAACTTGGGATAGGATTGAAGGATTTACAATAGTGACACAATAGGATAAGGAAGGAGACATTAGTGCCTATCCCCCCTTAATGACAACTTCCTGAACTCCTAACATAGATCAAAGTTTGGAAAACTTCGCTTATGTAAGAGACTTTGTGAAAATGTTTGGAACTTGATCTTCTATAGGGAAAAAGAACAGTTCAATAACTTGATCATGAATGAGATTTCTGATGAAGTCCATGTGTATCTCGATGTGCTTGTTGCGCTGATGTTGAACTGGGTCTTTGGCGAGCTTAATGGCACTCTGATTTTCGCACCAAAGGCTGGTTGGATGTCGCTCCTGGAATCCAAACTCTGAAAGGAGTTGTTGAAGCCACAAGGATTCCTAACCTGCATTTATCGTTGCTCGGTACTCTACTTCTACTTAAGAAAGTGCAATAGCCTGTTGTTTCTTATAGGCCCAAGTGACAGGTCCTGAACCAAGGCTGAAAACATAACTTGCAATAGACTTTCAATCATCAGGGTCGTCGGCCCAATCTAAATCATTGAAACCAACCAATAAAGCAGTCCCCCCTAAATACTCTTCATTCATTGTTGTATCCCAATCTGGATGACATGAAGCTTATGAAAATGTCTCTGGATCATGAGTCTCTTAAACTTGATCCAAAAGAGAAGAGGCTCACTGGAACTGTGAACGTGTTCGACGTTGATCTGAAGGATTACCGACTAGACCACCAGTTGCTTCTCGTGTTGAATGGACCCATCTAGGAAGCGGTGGAACTGGTGCTGGTTCATGTTCAAAGGACTCATCTAGAGGAAGGTGAGCATGCGGAGGTAGATTTCCATCCTCGTTGTAATCATTTGAAGAAGAAACTAGAATAGGAATAGAAGAAGCCATAAACATTGAAGATGGCTCGCAGGCTGAAGAAGGCACAATTGTCGAATTAGGCTCACAGGCCAAGATATTTTCATCAAATTTAACATCTCTTCTAATAATAATTTCATTACAATGTGGTTGAAGAAGTCTATAACCTTTGACATCTTCAGAATAACCAACAAATATACACTTCTAACTTTTAGGTTGCAATGCTTTCCTTTTCTCATCAGGAATGTGAGCCCATGCTATACTGTCAAATACACGAAAGTGACTTACATATGGTTTAATTTTAGTCCAAACTTCTTCCAGTGTTATATTTTTAAGAGCCTTTGTGGGAGTGCAATTTAATATGTAATTTTCACAGTTGATTGCTTCTGCCCAATACTTTAGACTTAATCCCTTAGATTGGATCATACAATTAGCCATTTATTTTAATGTGCAGTTCTTCTCTCAGCAACACCATTTTTTTGTGGTGTATATGAAACAGTGTGTTGCATTTGGATGCCCTGTGTAGTGCAATAACTTGTAAAATTATTGTTCATATATTCGCCTCCATTTTTTGGTCTTAACTTTTGAATTTGATGTCTAGATTGTTTTTCTACAAGGGCCTTGTAGGCCAAAAACTTGTCAAAAAATTTTCTCTTAAGTTTTAAGAATTAAACCCAAGTACGTTTGGAAAAGTCATCAATGAAAGTTAAGAAATAATTGCACCCAGAAAAAGAAGGAGAAGAAAGTGAACCACACAAGTCACTGTGAACAAGTTGCAAAGGGCCTGAGGCGTGCCAAGAGGCACGTTTGTCAAAATTGTCCCGATGATGTTTGCCAAGAACACAACCAACACAAACACCATCTTGGCATCAAACATGAGGAAGACCAGTCACCATCTGTTGATTACATAGTTGATGCAATGAGCGATAGTTTAGATGACCAAACCGCTCATGCCAAAGTTTGTTCAAGTCATCATTACGAGCAACAAAAACTGATGAAAAAACTAATGACCCAAAGTTGTCAAACTTGTACAACCTGGTAATATCATCAACAATTCTAGTTGCAAGAACATGCTTAGGATCTTTTAGATCATTGATTACAACTTGGTGAGGTGAAAAATCTATGGTTTTACCTTCACCTGAATGAGTGATTTGATATGCTGATATAAGGTTACAAGAAAGACTTGGAACACATAATACATCATTGAAATGACCATTATCTACTTGAACTATTCTAGATCCTACAAAACTAAGAGATCTATCATCACCAAAAAATGTTTTCTTGGTGTTACATTCATTTAGAGAAGAAAATATGTCTTTATCTTTAGCCATATGATAAGATGCTCCAGAATCAATACGCCACTCATCAAAAGAATAAGTAGAAGTTGTATTGAGGGAGAAACCAAAAGTAGAAAGTGCATGTCCATGAGAAGAAGAAGAAAAAGTAGAATCAATATTGATGTTGTTCTTCTTCATTGCTACTTTTAATGCTTCCATCTTATTGAAACATTTGGACTCATCAAGACCATCTTTATCACAAAAGTTGCAATGTCTGTCAGTCTTCTTATTTTTATATTTTGCTCATTTGTCACCATTAGGAGCTGAAGTTATCTGAGCGGGTTTGGGACACTTATGTTTCTTATTGTTGTAGAGAGGATGTTGCTTCTTGGGATTTTTGGGTTTATCTTTTTGTTGGGAAACTAAGGTTTTGTTGGAGGCACCTGCAGTGCTGATCACACCAAGTTGCACAAGTTTATCTTCATCTCTAATCAAAGCAACACAAAATGACTCAAGAGTGGGTTTTTTATAAGTTGTCCCTAGAGCCTCTCTCATGGCATAAAAGGTATATACAAACACATAATATGCACTACATATCTTAGAGAGAATAAGATAGATGTAACACTCTTCCTCCATCTTTATCTCACATTCTTCACATAAAATTATGATGTTTTAAGCTTATATAGCAGTCTCCAATGCAAGAAAAATAACTTGGATTTAAAGTTAGTACTTTATTTTCTAATTGTTGTGCTCGAATAATATTGATTTTACCAAACAAAGTTTCAATCTTTTCCCAAGCTTCATAGGGGTCATCGATTTCTTTAAGGTGAAACCTTAAATCAAAAGAGATGAACATTCTGATTAGTCCACGTGCTTCGTCACTCCTATTATCCCATTTGACTTTCTTATCAACATCAATGAGTTCTTTTTCCTTTCCCATGGTAGTCTGGTACAAGCCTTTATTTCTTAATAAATCCTCCATACGAAATTTCCATTGGAAGTAGTTGGTGCTAGTAAGCAAAAGATTACTGGAAGAAGTCATATCAAATATGTAGATAATATGGATTTAAAAATTGAAACTAATGATCTGGATGGAAAGATCTCAAAAAATTATGCAGTTTAAAAAACAACGACACTAAAAACGGACTTTGGATGTGAAATTTATGCCATTAAAAAAAAAAACATAAACGGTGACCAAAGGACCACGTGGTGGTGTAAGTTGCTTTATGAAGTGACCCACTTTTATAAAGAGAAGTGAGGATCACTTTTACAATGAAGTTACTTTATAAAAGAAAAGCTGCATGCAAAATAAATAAATCTAAATTAAAATATGAAAGCTACTTATAGTGATTCACTTTTATACTTGAAGTGAAATACACTTTACAATTTGAACATGAACTTTTTCAAAAAAGTAACAAAAAGAGAGACTTGAACTCAAGACCTCTTATTTAATAAGACAACTTTTAACCAAATGGTCTAGAAAAACATATTGTATTGTTTAGCAAGAGGATTGGGGTTGTTGTTGTTGAAGACGACATTGGAGAGCGTGCTAAAAAAAACTATTTTCACACAAGAAAAAAATTCCGCTTCTTGATGACAACAAGGATTAGATCTCGATTAGATTACCTGGAAGATGCACATTTTCCTATATGTTTCTGATTTTTCGATATTGCAGGCGCGGGAAAAAGAACATACGTAGATCTAAAAGAGTAGCAACTCATAAACAAATAATATAAAACCAAAATAATACTCTGCAAAATTTTTAAAAATGTGTATTCAGGCTTTATACCTCTGAATCTGACTGAAATGGATGTATCTTGGGCAAACTAAAACCTTTTCGAGTGAAATAAAAAGTGTTCCTAACTGAAACAAGCACTCTAGACACAATGGAATAGTCCTCTTAGCCCATAAATGTATGGAAATGACAGAAAATGGAGATGAGTCAAGTCGACTTCACGATCTCAATCTACAACAGAAGCGGGTCTTCAAACAGGCTCTGATACCATGTTCGAAAACACAGGTATTCCAACAAAAGACAAACACCTTTAGTAACCACTCATACAACCAGATCAAAGATTAACATAATGATGTTTTGATGTGGTAAAACCCCTATAGGGAAACATCCACGACCCCAGCCAACGCGACCACTTGGAGCAGTTTATTAATGCAAAAGAAAAAGATTACTGAGAGATTTTACAAGAGAGTTTCTCACAATCGATCATTGTCAAATGACCCTCCATGCTACTTAAATAAAGATCATGGACCAATCGGGTGTTAAGTCACAGATCAATGGTCGTTAATATTGATTAGAATATGAACCATCGGATCACTCAATGTCAGGAACATATTGTGACCGTCAGATTTCCTAACTCTAAATTCATACTAATGCATACTAAAGAAACACATTTTTACCTGACGAAACATTAGACCAAGTAGATATTAACCAAATCCCAAGTGTCTAAATATCCTAACAGGAGTGATGTGTCTCTTGACCATGTTGTCTCGCACCCTATTCAACCAACGGTCGTGTCGATGCAATCTTCAACCAAAACCACTCCGGTTTTGGGGAGTGATGCATCTCTTGACCATGTTGTCTCTCATCCTATTCAATCAACGGTTGAAGAAGTGGTCATGATGATGCAATCTTCGGTTGATCCCACTCTTTTCTTGGAGAGTGACAAGTCTAAGGAAGTGACATTGTCGATGCAATCTTCGGCCAATCCCACTCTTCTTTTGGGGGGTGAAGTGCATTTCGACCATGTACTTAGCACTTCTAGTTCTTTACTTTTTGAACAAGGGAGCATTCCACTCTCTCTAAGTACGCTCCCTCCAAGTCCTAGGATGGTTTCCTGTGATTGGAATGATCTATAGAGCCTCGCCTTCCTTCTTCTGCACCCTTCCAAATAATGGGCATTTGTCGATGTATTGTAGATGAAGGATCCTTTGCAAGTATTCTATCCTCCTCGGCTTGGAAATTTTTGGGTTCTCCCAAGATTGTGTCAGCTACCAGTGAGTTGTTGGATTTTGACAGAAGACCTGCATGGGAGCCCTGGCCTCCCCCATTATATGCTACTTAGAACAACATCCTAGAGTCTAGTTAAGCTCTTTTTAGACTCCACAAAATGAAAATTATTGTCGAGTGAAATTGTCTCTTTCACACTCACTAAATGGTTTTGAGAGGACGTTTATTTGGTATAAGCTTAACCCTTTTCCGGACCAAGTAGACTACTTACAAAAAATGAATACTCTAGTCACCATTGGCTAGCAGAGTTCTCTTGGGTATTATTTTATACTTTTTCGGGCCTAGGGGACTAACATATACAAAAAATGACACTTTTGAGTTAAGTTGTAATTGCATCCCATTATCCTGCTTGCATTGTTGAGCCTATTGCCAGCTCTCGCTTTCTCATTATAATCCTCTTGTCTCAACAATTCTCATCACTAAACAAGCAGTGCCTTTCATATATCCTTTGCAGCTTGACACCCTTTACCCGTAGAGGAAACATTCTCTCAAGTGTCCATGCCCCACATGTGTTCCCTTGCATTGAGAATATGCATGTTTCACTGCTTGGAACTAGCTTCTTACTCATGACACTTGTTTCCTCTCATGTATCATAGCATTTATTTGTCTATGAAAAACAAAAAAAAAGACAGGCAGGAAAAGAATAGTGTCTCCTATCGGCAACAGTCATATCACCTTTGAACATAACACAAACTCTTGAGTCCATTTCAACCAAGGTTTGGGTTTAGCATGATCTTAGGAAGTTTAGCTTATTACTTAGAGTCTACTCCTCCAACTGGTTATTCTTCTAGTCCCTATGAAGAGTTTGTTGATGTCTCATGCATCGTGAAATTTTGTCAATGATCGGCGTTAAGTCTATGTTTCCTGATTTATCCATTTGTCTTGTGATCTTGTTCAAAGGAAGTAAAAATCTTGTGTCAACCACTCCTCATAACACTTGACTTTGCATGTCATCCATACCCTTAGTGTATCTCAGAATCACATGAAGTTGTTGTCCTACCTTGCACCCTGGGCCTACTTTCATCATTGGTAGGTAGCCTTGAACCCAATGGATGACATCTCCTCATTGGTTGCTAACTAGAGGGTTTCCCTTATGTTGGACAGCAAGAAATCTATTCACACATTAGGATTCATGCAGTGTCTTGGATTCCATTAGCCCTATTGGTGGTTTCCTCTCATTTTTCAACAATTTTCCTTGTTGGTTGCTATTGAGAGGGTCTCTTTTGTGCACTACTTGCATCCGGTGCACACAAGAGGCACACATGGTCATTGGTTCGTGAACATCCTATTCATTCGATCTCCTCCTAATCATCAAGCTATTGCTTTGTACCTCACACTGGATGATGATAGATTCTTGAATGCTCTCCTTTCAGCAGGTCTCCTTCCATCGAATTCATCTCATCTATTATGGAATCAAGATATAGAGTTCTATGAGTACCTAGAGGCTTGCATTCATCAGTGGTAGGTTCTCCCGTCATCAACAGTTGGGAATACATCAATGTCTTCTGATTGATGGATTCTTCAAGTGTTTGACCTAAACACCCTTAATCATACTTGTTGAATGTACTCGGTGCCTTGACACCTACCTTCATTATTAGTGGGTTGTCTCGCATTTTTTAACGGTATACTTTAATGACCGGTAATCAAATGAAGTCTCATTGTGTTCGAATTCAACTCCTCTATTCACATAATGTAGACTTTCACCTTCGATGGATAGTGTAGAAGACCTCCAATTTACAATAGCAACACCCCATACATGCTGCTATCTTTCATTAGACCAGTACTTATACGACTTCAGTGATCATGGAATATCATATTGTACTCCATTGTATACAGATATCTTCGATGGATTTTGAGACTAGACTCCATTGTGTCTCCTATGGCATATGTCCACTTTGTATTTTCCTAGTCATGGCCATGAACAACTATTTGATATATATCCACATGGATCTATAGTGTAATTCAGATTGGCAGCCATGTGTATAAAGTCATTATGAATTGTAATATTCTCATGAGTAACTAGTACTTCTAGCTGAGTCTTCATTACTCCACTTCTGGGAATTATAATGTATTTTGCCCATCGCAGATACTCCTCTGACCTCACACATTAGAGGGAATTTGTTATAGAAAATGTTTCCACACTCCATGCATCTTGCTATGATGGCCTTCCATTTTCCTCTGCAGACCTCATTTCCCATTTTTTCTATCACTCCATATCTTAAAATACTCATTTTTGTACATGTATGCAACTTGCCAGTTATATAGCCCATGTACGTACGTGGGTTGCTCCATTACAACCCACGTACATCGAGTTTGGTGCACAAAAATTTAAAATTGTGTTGGGTTTCCATGCCATGTTACGAGATCTATGATCCTTGACCTATATACTGGAAACACTCTAACTCGACCCTTCAATTCTATTTGGAGGCTATAAATTGAGCCATATCCAAGCTTTGGATATATTGAATTCATCATATAGAGCAAAGAGACTCTGGAGAAATTTCACCTCAATTGAGTTTGCATCCCTTTGTCCTTGAAAGTCTGAACTTCTGGTGTTCATCCCCCAAGCTATTCATATCTTTTGATGCAGAACATCATTGACTCCTACATGTGAGCTTGTATTTGTGGAGGATTGAAGTGGTGGAGGCCCAGCTAAAGGGACTTAGTTTCTCAGTTTTGATATGTGTCGTTACAGAGGTTTGTCACCTATGTACTTTTGTTGATTACATTAATAGAAATACTCTCTGCTTGTCAAATTCATATCTTGCATATATTTATATTGCTTTCCATGGGAATATTTGTTATGTATGTTAATGGATTATGTTGATTTATATGCTAACATTATATATCATTACCACATGCTTGCATATCTTGGTTGCTGAAGACAATTTGCAAGTATAAATATTTGGGTAGTGTACTCAATGGTGGTCTTCTTTGGACATCCGGACGAAGTAGGATTCTATCCTTCTCTTGTTAGCATTCCATTTATGCAAAATATTTGATATTAGAGTTGATTTATGGGTGTTGTTCCGTATGTTGTGGTTTTCCCCTAGCCATAGAGATATTTTCCTTGTAACAGTGGCATCTACCTAGTACCATGTTGGTCAACAATGTAGGTCAACTTGTCGGAGGCATAACTTTTGCATACAAACTCCGATTGAGGTGATTTCCACAACATTCGAAAGGTCTTGGTGTGTAAAACAGTTTCAAGGGGTTGGGAGCTATGCTCACAAATTTTTGACCCAAAAAAAGTGTCATTTGATGCCTCAAAATAGCTCTAGAAGATTATAGACCTCGAATCTCCAATGGGACTTTGCACTAAAATGGGTTCTGCAAGCCAATTCCCCTAGTTTTTCCACCCAAAAAGTACCAATATAGATGACACATTATATAGTGATCCATTCTAGATCATAACTCCCCATTTAGGGAGGATTTTTGTGACTGAAATATTTTATTGAATGAGGTGAGGATTTTTTTTTCTCTATCTTCTCCTTGGAGTACCATTTTTCCTTTCCTAGAAGTTGTCCTTTCAACCTGATCTACCAAAGTTCATGCTTCCCCTTTCTGGTAGTTCAAGACTTCTTTTGCAAAACTATATCTTCTACCAACTTTGATGTAGATTTGGGTGCTAAGTCCTCTATGGTAGGTGGGACCTACTCCTCAATTTCTTGATCCAACATGGAATGCTTATAGAGTTTCAAATTTTCCACATTCGTTACTAAGTAAATGCACATATACAGGGGTAGACTAAGTCTGTAGGCATTATCACCCACCTTCTCCAATACTTCAAAAGGATCATGCCACGGAGCCTTGATCTTCTTACTAGGACCCTATAACCTTTCCTTATTTAGTTGCAACCAAACTTTGTCTCCCACCTTGAATGTTTTCTCTGTTTTGTGTTGATCATGTCGCACCTTGTACCTTTCCTGTGACTTCTTCGCTCACTCATCCTTTCTGTCCATATACAACATCCAAGGGTGAAGTAAAAAAATACCCAAAGCAAGTTTTGAAAGGGGACTTACTGGTATAAGTATGGACTGCTTTGTTATAAGAGTGTTAAGTATAGATCATTTTTTCATCCCGAGTCTTTGGATTCTTCTTATTGTAACCCCATCAAAAATTGAACCAAAATCTTATTGACTAATTTTGTCTACCCATTTTTTTGTGGATGGAAAGTTGTAGATCTCTTCAATTTGGTGTACATATTCTCCCAAAGTGTAGTCCAAAAGGCACTGAGAAACCTAATATACCTATATGAAATGATGCTCCTTGATATCCCAAAGTGCACCCACACTTGTTTAAAAAAAATGTTTTTTTTTTGTCCTTCGATGGTATTTTTGCAAGCATAAGAATGTACATCTTGTTGAATTTGTCAACCACCACAAATAAATAGTCATGTCCCTCCCTGGTTTTTGAGAAACCACCCACAAAATCCATGGAAATGCTTTCCCAAGGTTGAGTGGGTACATTTAATGGATGGTATAAACCTTTTTTTTTTATCAACATGCTTGCTAGTACAACAAAGTATTCATCCTTTAATATATCAAGCCGCATCTTCTTGCATTCTAGGCCAATACACATACCTTTGTAAGTTGGAAACTATTTTCCCAACAACAAAATGTCTTGCAACCTTGGAGGCGTGAGCCTCTTTGATAAGCTATAATGTTTCATATTTAGGGACACAAAGTTTGTCTAGTTTATAGAGAAACCCATTATGAAGATGATAGTCGTTCTTACTGCCACCTTCTTCTACACTAATTTGGCCCTATAGTTTTCGAAACACCTCTTTAAAGTCCTCATCTTATGTGTATGCATATTTATATGCATCATGGCTAAACGACTTGTTGGTGTCCTTATACACACTTGCAAATGTGAGCTAAGTCCAACTCACTTAGTGTGTCCTTGGAGGCACAATGCCTAGGTTCAAAGCCCACTGTCACTTCGACTTGAACCTCTTCCGTCTAGGCTTACTCCTAGGGAAGCCAAGCGGGGTAGACCCTAGTTACTATGTGAAGTTAAGAGTTAAATTCTAGGAGTTGATTTTAATTAGTTAATGGTTTGGGGGAATCTAGCCTATATGAGAGACAAACAATGTTAAGTGCGATAATTCAATGCAAAGGCAAGCCCTTTTCCTAATACAACTAAGACTAGTGCCTAAGGTTGGGAAAGGGGTCAGCTAAAGTTAAAAGGAGTTTAGAATCTACAAAAGATTACAACTAGATTACAAAGAATGACTTTACAAGATTTACAATTAGAACTAGATACAAATAAATGAGATAAACAATTATATACAAAGCTAAGCATACTAAAGATACAACAAAGATACAATTATACAATTATGGACAAGAAGGGAAACAAGCACTAACTTGAAACAACTTGAATGTGTAGGGAAATGAAAGATTGCTCAAAGGAAAATATTATCACAACACATCAAGCAAACAAACCCAAACATAGAGTGCCTCCAAAAGATGTGCAACTCTAAGTGGTTGTTTTAATGGAATCCACAAGTACAAACCCAAACAATGAAGTTGTCTCCAATGGATGTGCAACTTCACGGGGGTTGAGTCAATAAACCAAAACACAACTTAAAACTGAAAATGAAAATGCTCAAAAGAAGCCTCCAAGGGCAAGTGCGCTACTACTTAGTTAACATCCACCAAGTGCTGAAATAAACTTGGATGTAAAGTAAAAGGAAAAGTAAAGTGCTTGAAAGATTATTAAGCAATAACCACAAAAGATATATCAATGAAATTTTCCCAAGGTTGTAGTGGATTAATTAGGATTGATTAAGTTATTAAGTGAGAGTATGAATCCTAAACTAAGTGACAACCCAAGAACTTCCCCCGCTTGTACCAAAAATTTGTTGGGCGCTCAATAAGTGAAGCAAACAAGGCCCCACCCTAGCTCCACAGGTCAACCCCAGAATAGAAATACTCCCGGGAAGGATACCAAGCGTCGTGAGATCATCCCCGATCTAGCACCTCTCGTTGCTTCTTCAAATTCTCGTTTTTTATGGCAAAGTTGGGTTAGTAAAAGGTGACCTATTTAGACTAATTGATTTTAAATCCTAGGAGACTAAGGTATATTGAGTTAGTTAAAGTTAAGTTAGGGTCATTGCAATGTGGGTTGTGCAAGATGTACTTGCAAGATGCCAAGTACTTAAATGATAGAGCAGTGTAAGAAAAGTACGAAATTAACTTGTAAGAAAAAAATGGATGCTTTCCTTAAACCACCAAATTATACAAGGTTGTAAGAGATAAAAGAAAAGCACATAAAAGATTTAACTCATTGAGCCATAGTACTTAAGCTTGAATGATTGCAATAAACTAAAGGTGCTTTGGGAGATAAATGAAAATATGTTTGAATGTAGAATGCCCCAACACATGAATATATAGCAATTATGAGCAAGATAAGCAAGATAAATCGCAATGCCTCCATGGGCCTAAACTAGCATATGATCACTTTAGATTATACCATTATTGAGCATGTAACATGAAAGCAATCAAAACTAATCTAGCCTTATGATTTTGGGGGTTGGCAAAGCGAAGCACACTCTAAGGTGTAGGCAAACAAGAGAAAACAAAAGACTTGAAAATAAAACTAATCTAAAATCAAACCTCAAACAATGGCACAAGGTGGAGGCAAGCCTTCCTTTGTTGTACCAAAGCGGGTTGAAATAAAACTAAACTAATTGTAGGAAATTAAATTGCAGCAAACAAAGTCTTACGATTTAGGATGGTTGTCAAAGCCAAGCACTTTCCTAGGTGTAGACAAAGAAATAAAAATGCAGAAATTTATTTTTAAGAGAAGTGGAAGCCCTTGGTTACTCTTTGGGGGCTTGCTTACAATGAGAGGAAGGGAAGAAAGTGTTGGGAAAATATGCACCTCAACTTAGGAGGTTTGTGTTGACGTTTTAGGGCCCCAAATGGGTTGTTCCTCCACGTTTTCTGTCAAAAACCAGCAAGTAAAATTTGTTGGAAACACTGCAGAAAAGACTGAAAACCCTGCAAAAACTTTATGTTAATATGAAACAAAAATTTTAAAACAAATATAGCAGTATTTATACTCGATTTTGATTTACTTCAGAATACCAATCCACCTAATAGCTCAGAAATAAGATCAGAATAACAAAACAGAAAATATCATAGGAATAAGAATTGGTGAAATAGACAACTTCAAAATCTGAAGTTACTCTTTCTCAACCCGTAGCAACCTGCAAGTATGTAAGACTAAGATACAATACAAGCAAAGGAGGCAAGTAGATCCAATAACATTAACAAAATACTTTGCTAAGACTAGGAAGCTACTACACATAAGATCTATGGCAATACTACAATAGATCTATCCAAGCAAAATACTTTGCTTGGACACCCTACACTAAATCTATAAGAAAAACTCCAACAAACACCACAATAAAAGTTACCTCCAAAGTAATCCACAACCAAGCATCAAGAAGACTCCTAATGCCAAATATTTCCTCCAAAGATTCTTTTATTAGAATCAAGCTTGAGCAAATGCTTGCTACAAGCTTGAGAAATGAGAGAGAGCAATATGGGAGAGAGAGAAGAGTGGGAGAGATTTGGGTATAGTAACAAGACACTGAGAATAAATGTGAAATGAGGGTGAGAGGGCCTTTATTTATACTTGGGAAGGCAAAGTTACCCCTCTTGAATGCTTTCCAAGTGTTAAAACATAAGCAAGAGTGAGCATCTCAAGGAGGGGGGCGCAACTCTAGGGTTTAGGAGGTGATTTAGGGTTTTGGTAATGAGTGGGGTGTGAGGTGGAATCCATTACCAAGTCTAAAGGTGAGGTGGAGGCTAAAGGAGGGTGCACTAGGGGAGAGAGGGGCCCCACCCACATATTTTTTGATTTACCATGGTTTTCTCAAGGAGGGGGGCACAACTTCCCTAGGGGAAGTGATGTGTGGAAGTGGTAGTCAAGTGAAAGGGGGTTGTGAGGGTTAGGATAGTCTAATGTAAGGTTTAGGCATCATCTCCCATCTTGTCTCTAACCATTTAGCTCAAAATTACAAAAAAATGACATTTTGACTATGTCAATACGAACAATTAAATTGTTGTTTTGGACTGACTAAGACTCCTCATGGAAAAACACCTAGCAAAACTTGTCCAACTGAGCTGAAACTTGGTCCAAGGGTGTAGGGGGTCTCATTCCATTTCTTTTGAGCACAAATACCCTTATCAAAAGCTCAAGGACCTAGTTTTTACATTTTTCATCAAAAAATAATTAAAATTACCCATACTTAGGCAATTTTAATAAATTAAAAAAACCTATCTAGACTCGAAGGAATTCCACAAAACTTTAGGAGACGTCTTACATGGTCATTTACAACATTCCTAGACACAAGCTACCAGAGGGATAGACCATTAGAATGCCTTTCACCACTTTGGAGGATTTATTTGTGGGAGTGAAAAACTCAAGGGAAATTAATAAGGCTGGTTAGGCCAAATTAATAAGCTGAGGAAAAAAACACTTAGTGAAAAGGACTCCTCTAATGATGAATTCCTAAGGAAACTGACCTAACTATGATCCATGCAAACTCATTACATTATAATCACACGCAGGAGAGCGAAAATTGCATTAGAAAAGGAAGTGTTGAAGGCCAAAACTGCCTTGTAGAACCAGTAAGTCTCTGACTTGGTAGCACCTGATGGTGCATATCTTCATGGTACATGGAGTTGACCCCCTAGTTGAATAGGTGGTCAACACGACTCCATGTGCATAAGAATTCTCAGAGCTATAATCTTTGATTTGGGTGGCCTTGAGGGCATATCTACCAACTTAGTAGTGTTTCCCTTCGTATATTTGATGACTGGATGAAACTATTTCCAAAACCCAATCCACTTGTAGTGTATGGTTTGTTGAAGCTTACTCTAGCCATGCAAAAACTATAGTGGTTGTTTATTAGTGTGGATAATAGTTTCCTTTCCCATCAAATAATGCTTCCACTTCTTGACAACTTGAATTAGGGCACAAAGTTTCTTATCATACGTAGGGTAGTTCAGGACTCCCCCACGAAACATCTCAAGATGATAGCATATCGACTTACCTCCTTGGATCAAGATCACTCCCATAGCACATCCACTTGCATTTGTCTCCAATTCGAAGGGCTTCTGCAAGTTAGGAAATGTGAGAATCGGTGCTTGACTAATCTTTTGTTTTAGCTCATCGGCCACTAGAATGATGCTATGAACTTCAATGGATACTGTGTTTCCCCAAAAACTCTCCTAACTTTAGTGAAATTAGTAAGAATTGGCCACTTGAAGATGGCCTTCGTCTTCATGTGATCTATCTTGAGTTCCCCTCCACCAATCACGCACTCCAAATACACCAATCATTGATGAGCAAACTCACATTTAATAAGGTTAGCCAACATATGATGCTTTTTTAGAGTCTCTAACACTTGCATGAGATATGATATGTGCTTCCCAGGTAGAGATATAAACCAATATGTCATCCAAATATACTATTTCAAATGAATCTAAATAGGGACTTATTACATCATTCATCAATCATATAAATGTAGTTGGTGCATTACATAAACCAAAAGATGCGACTAACCATTCATACAGAGCTTGCCTTGTCTTGAAGGAAGTCTTCCAAGTGTCTTCTTCTTTAACACATACTTGGTGGTATCCCAATTTGAGATCCAAATTGGTGAATTACTTAACATGTTGCAATTGGTCTAACAAATCATCAATCCGGGGTAGAGGGTATCAATTCTTCAATGTGATCTTGTTCAAAGTGTTGTAGTCAATACACATTTGCTAAGTCCCATTCTTCTTGGGTATTGTGATGATAGGTGACCCACAAGGAGATGTTCTTGGTCGAATTACTCCCTACTCCAATAGTTATTGCAACTATTTCTTCACTTTGTATGTGTTCATAAGAGACTGTCTTGTTTGGTAATGGGGAATCAAGCAACAATTGTATCTTTTGTTCCACTTCCCTCTTAGGTGGTAGCCCTTTAGGCTCACAGAACACTCCTTTGTACACCCACAAAAAATCCTCCAACTATTGTTACTACTCTTTGGTACATCCCTTCATGGATGTCTTTACTCTTGTTGATTCATCCCCTCACTGATTCTCTCTCAAGTAAAGAAATACAAATTTTCTACTAGAAATGATCAACTTTTTGGCTTGGTTGGCATGTACCAGAGAGATCTTCGATTTAACTTTGTGTTCATTGATAATGAAAGACTTCCCATATTTGATTAGGTGCTATTGGTTTGTTTTTATCATGAAGATTGCATCTCTCATATACATGTAGGGACTTCCAAACATTACACCACACACATCAAGGGGTACTACATCTAACTCCACTTCATCATAAAATATGCACTTATAGCAAACTTGATCTTACACAATTTAGTGACTTTCAATTCTACATCCTTATGAGAATTTAAGTTTTCACAGTTAGACATAATGTTAGATAATATTTATGGATGAACATTGTGTACATGATTTTGAAATGTCCAACGGTTCGAGTGGACACTCCACCCATCATTAAGGACAACAAAAATCTCAAATGTAGGGAAAAAGAGTACCGGGGTTTGTATTTAAAGAGGTGGACAGGGTTGTGACCGTTGAATAAGAATTAGGTATAGAATTAAATAATGGATTCAAAAAGGTCGTTAAGATTAACTAATAATGAAAAATTAATTTGTTGAGGAAAGAAATATTGAAAAGATCAAATTAGTTGTTGAGTATAAACATTGAGACGAGACTAATAATAAGCACTGTAAAGAAGTGGATTATTAATAATGTTAGAAAGAATTCAAGATATTTAATAATATTGGGGAAAACAATGGGAGATAATAATGATATGCTAATATTATAATATAGTAGTAAAATAGAATGTAATAATGAAATTAAAGAAAACATAAAATATAATAATGAATATGGAAGATAATATTGGTGTGATAAAGTTATAATATAATATAATAATGTGATATGATGAATCAATCAAAGAAAAAGATATAAAATGAATAAATTGAGTAAACCTAGAGCAATAAAAAAGAAAAGAGTAGGCCTTCACGTGATGAGAATGATGAAACATAACAACCAAAAGAAAATGAGGAGCAAAAGAAATGAAGAATAAAAGAGGGAGGGAGCAGATGGAGATAGGGCAGGGAGTGAAACTCAACGACGAAAGCCTAATGATCAAGGTGGTGAATGGTGGGTTTCCAAAATTGTCTAAGTTTGTAGCCATCTTTGCATAAATCTCTCTTTGCTCAAATTGGACCCTCCCCACCCTCCATCTGCTCGAAAAAGGTTTTATTTTTTCCCCGACTCCTAGACGTAATCTCCAAAAAACTATGTTCAAACCTTATAAAATCTTTAAACAACTCTTTAGGACTGCTAAAGATAAATCTAACCCAATGTTGGGCTCAGGATTTTACCAAATCCCTTGCTCCTATGGAAAATCTTACATAGGTCAAATTGGTAGATCCTTCAAAGCCCATCTCAAATAACATGTAGCTGATATTACCCACAACCGAATCTCCAAATCAGTTATCGTCGAACACTCCTTCAAATCCAAGCACCTTATTTTCTTTGACCAAACTAAAATTCTAGCCTCAACCCCCTAGTACTCCTCTTTGCTCATTCAGAAATCTCTTGAAATAGAAAAACATCATAATAATTTTAATCGCGAAGATGGCTACAAACTTAGTCAATCTTGAAAACCCACCATTTACCACCTTGATCATTAGGTTTTTGTCGTTGAGTTTTAGTCCTTGCCCTATCTCCATTCGCTCCTTCCCTCTTTTATTCTTCATTTCTTTTGCTCCTCGCTTTCTTTTGGTTGCTTTTTCTTCATCATTCTCTCATCACGCAAAAACCTACTCTTTTCTTTTTTATTGCTCTAGGTTTACTCAATTTATTCATTTTATATCTTTTTCTTTGATTGATTCATCATATTATATCGCATTATTATATTATATTTTAACTTTATCACACCAATCCAACAACATTATATTCATTATTATATTTTATTATTATTTTTAATTTCATTATTACATTATATTTTACTATTATATTATATTATAATATTATCATATCATTAGTATCTTCCATTATTTTCCCCAATATTATTAAATATCTTGAATTCTTTCTAACATTATTAATAATCCACCTCTTTAAATACAAACTCCAACACTCTTTTTTCCTGCATTTGAGCTTTTGTGGTCCCTAATGATGGGTGGAGTGTCCACTCGAAACATTGGATGTTTCAAATCATGTACACAATGTTTATTCATAAATATTTTCTAGTTCATTATGCATTCTTATTCACCCATCCCAATGGATATGGACTCTGATGATCATGAACTTCCAACCCAATCTTGTTGATCAAATCGTTCGCTGTGAGGTTGACATGTGAACTAGAATCGAATAGAGCATCCATATTGGTTTTTTTGCCTTGGATATCAATGTAGAAGAATTTATTAATATTATGCTTCTCTTCCTTATGATGAACACTACTCAGATACACCTCCTTCTACACTAAGGTGCAGACAATCTTCTCATCCACATTTGAGTTACTCTCTACTAGGTTGCTTGAATATTTGGCTAGCAGGTTCTTCTTATTGTCATCCTTCTTATGGTTCTTTGAATTCATCTCTGGATGTAGCTTTCAACACTTATCTTTGGTGTGACTATCGATATTACAATGGTTGCAATGGGTGTTTGGATCCTTGCACTGATGTGCAATAGCTGTCATTTTCTTGTATTTTCCTTTCCACATATTCCTCTCCTCAAAAGTATCTCGGTGTCCTTTATGTTTAGAACCATTTGGCCTATGTTCTATAGGTATTGCATTTGCACACAAGCCTCATCAATGCTCCTTAGTTTGAAGAGCATCACTTGCTTTCGCAAATGACTTTGTAGACCCCCCATATACATGAGGAATATGTATGTGTTTTTGGGAGAGATACCCAACATGATTTCCATCTTCTTGAACATAGTAGTATATTCTTGCACATTCTGCCCTTGCCTCTACCTGAAGTGATGTCAATAGATCCACTAGTCCTCTACATACCCAATAGGATAAAACTGGGACTTGATGAGGATTATGAACACCTCATTTAGTTACTGGTGGATCAGCCTCCAGCCTAAGTGTCTCCATGTGGTTTTCCCACCAGTTTAGTGCATGGCCCTTTAGTTTTAGTCAGGAAAATGAAATTTTATGCTCTTCATCTATATTATGGACATTGAAATACACTTCTAACTATTGCAACCAATGATTCAACTTAAAAACATTGATGTCACCTTGATAGGGTTTGATGTCCACTTTCACTTTCATTTAAAACATAGGTTGTGAAAGAGTGATGGCATTGAAACTTGGTTACTCTTTCTTGGGACCTTTTTTCAACTCCTTTTGTGGGTCTTCACTATCTCCTAGTTTCTCGTTTGATTGAAATTTTGAGTTAGAGCCACCAACCTCCTCGAAATGTTTGAACTTGTTCGTTAGAGCCGTCATGAGGAGGGCCATGTTGTGGGAGATATTAGCGACTTTCTCTTCCAACCTCGCAAATATCTCTTCTACTGCATCTCAAGGGTTGTTATGACTAGACACATGTTGTGGCTAGGGTTCTGTGACGTGCTTCTTAAACCAAAACCTGGATCCTACAACTTTCCACAAATGCCTAAAAGAAAATTGGTTTGATACCAATATGATTTTTGAATTGTCATGGATATTCCACTAGAACAATTCATCACCTTAGATCTTGTATTACGCTGATTTTTTTTATTATGCAAGTTTATTTCCTTAGATCTCAAATTTATTAGCACTAGCTTATTGCTCAAATTTATGAAAATAACTAAGATACGAAATGAGCACACCATCCACACAAATGAACACAAGTTGTATCATGGGAAACCCAAAACGAAAGAAAATTCAACTAGAAGGTGAAGCCTATGCTCTGCTCCCTTTTCTTCAGTTATGAAAATGCAAATACAAAGAAAAGGGTATTCACTATGGAGTTGCCTTTGACATTGTGGCCTAAATGGCTACTACAAAATCTTCTTCCTCCTTTGTTATGCTCTCAAATCCCACTCCTATATGCTCTACTCAACTATGGAATAAATACAAATGCTAAAAGAATGGGACCCCCTCTCCTCCTAGTAGCCTCGTATTTAACATAGTCTAATAACTGTATAGGGTTAGGGTTTTTGCATACCTCAACCCTTAATTAGTGTTAGGTTTTTGGACCTTCTAGAATCTTCTTGAAAGTCCACATGTGATTATATCCACAAGTGAGTAAGGACGGTTGACGTGGCATCCACTTGGTACCATGGTAGTTAACAAGGTAAGTCAACTTGCGAGAGGTATAACTTCCGCATACAAACTTGAATTGAAGTGATTTTCACACTGTTGGAAAGATCTTTGTGTGTAGAACAATGGGACTATGAGCTCTACTAGCAAAGTTTTGACCCCAGAGTGTCGTTTGATGCTTCAAAATGACTATGGAAGGTTTCAAACCTCAAATATCCAAACTAGGACCTGCCACTAAAATGGACCTTGCAAGCCAATTCCTCCATTTTTTCCACCTAGAAAGTACCAAGATAGATGCATTATGAAACTTTGTGAAACCTAAAGATGACAAATTATATAATGATCCATTCTAGATCACCAATCCTTTGCCTTCTTACTACTAACCACATATGCATTATGAAACTATGTGAAACCCTAATACTAGAGTTTGTAATAGAGAAGGATCCATACCAAATTGCTAGATTAAAAAAGTTCAAATTAAAATTTGGTTACCAACTATCAAAAATGAATTCAGGCACATGGGTGTGTGGTCTAGTAGTAGTGAGGCGATTGGGCTTGTGCTAACACGAAGACCCAAGATCCAAGTACATAGTCCCATAGGTGTAGATAAAGCCAAGTGCAAGTCCAAATGCTCCTCGTAGCCCAGAAACCTAGTCGAAGGACGATGGTAAATTACTATAAACAATATTTCAAAAATGAATTCAAAATGTAAAACATTTTCATAAAATTCAACAACATAGCAATAAAGTATTGTTTAGACAATCATTATCACGAAAACAAAATTGGTTTATTTATCTTAATACCAATATTCTTCTAACGGAAATTCAAAATTCCTTTTCAATGTGGAGAATCACTATTAATAACATCGGTAGTATGTGATATAATATGTTCTATCAGAAACCGTTTAGAAAGAAAGCCAAAGCTTGAAGCATGCAAAATCACTCATAATAGTATTTGGGATGTTTTGGAAAAAGGTACTAGACATTCACAAGAGAAAATTTAATGTTATCTTTCAATTATTTCCAATATGCTTCTACTCTTTGGCTACTCTTCTCATAAATTAAAATTAGAATTCAGAATTTATTTTTTCCAAACCTCTACATGGGTGTACTCCAAAGTACAGGTCAATTGTTGTGTATTATCTTCTATGATATCAAGAAATAGTTTCCAAAGGAGTTTGTCGCAAGTGTCGATGTTCAATTCATCACAAGATATGGGTGCAGTGCAAAGTGCAGCTCTGTTGATTTGTCTCAGCCATAGTATGAATAAATAATTCCAAAGGAGATTGTCTCAAGCACTGATGTTCAATTCATCACAATCTGAAGTTTAGAAATCTTTACATTATCGTTGAAGAAGTAAAATAGTTTTCAGTGCTTTTTGGCGACTTAGTTGGAAGTTAGAATGTTGATCCTCTCTTTTTTGGCAGGGTTTAAGCACTAATTGCTTGCAAATTCGATTTCACTATCCAAAATGGTAATGAAGTTCATGAAATTAGATTAAGAGAAACAAATCCTGTTGTAGATAAAATAGTCCAAACCTTGATCAATTTCAAATTCAAATAATACTATTAATAATAACAATAAAAGCCATGGAAATGTCCTATCTTTAGGTTTCATGTGATTGTGGTTAGTAGATACTTGCAGATGGATGCAAATTAAAAGATATAAATATCAGTTACAATTCCTTATACAGTGAAGGTCCAGGATTTATGGGGAAATGGATACGGGGTAATCTCTAGTGCCGGGTTTGAATATTTTTACAACAAAATTTCTGCCAAGGAAAAATCATACGAAGTCTTCAAATGGAGTTAAAATTTATAAATGGATTACTTGTGATTTCTTAGGATCCCACGTTTCTTGGGAGATATTTTCAACAATGAATCTTTCTTTAGGGATTTATTGGGAAGGACATTTCCAAGAGTGTATCCATATTGAGAGTCTTGTGAGCATGATTACTATTAAAAATCACCCAAATCTAGGTGTTTAGGTTTATGATGATGTTTCCAAAATTACTATTCGTCACCTTTATCCAATACTAGGTGTTTAGGTTTATGATGCTGTTTCTCAAAAATATTTTCTATCATTATGCTTGGACTTTAAGAGAAAGCTTTTTGCACTTGAAGGGTGTGGGTGTGTGCTAAATGCTAAGGCTTGAATTCAATGGTCAATATTTTAGTATTTCAGGCTTGGATAAACCTTTCCAGAGGGCACCTCAGAAGGTTGAGTTAAGACTTTTTGTTTGATGCCTACCTAACTGATTTTGGTTCATTTTATAATGTATATTAAACCCCGATACCATTCAAGATGCACTTTTCTCTATCAAAGGTTGTACGATACCAAGACCTTTTACCTGCATTACCATTTATGCCTCCAGATGACTAACTTTGACGATTTTTTTCTATTTTTGATGTTGACCTATTGCAAATGCATGGTGTTATCATTTTTGAAAGATGACTGACATGCTTGGCATGTGTTTGTAGCCCTTAGTCTTATTGCTGGTAGAAATTCTAATAGTGACTAAGTTGACAATACTTTTTGGCAATGGCAAACCCCCCTTAGTGCAACATGTTGTAATATGGGTTAGGAACAATTATCCATGCATCTCAATAAATTTCAAATATGCATATCAAGATTGTTTACATAGAAATGGAATGGAACTATCTCTTGCTCAGCCTTCTCTTATGGAATGCATTGTTTCTCTCACCATACCACACAACCTCCATATTTACATTGAATTGTTGTGTTTCTTATAATCTGTGCACCTGTTATTTAGGCTGTTTACTTGTATATTACCCTATGGCATTGGATGCTTTATATCAAGTTACATAGCCTATAATTTTGTGGTTGGTGCTTATTCATATTGGGGCCTATGACATTTATAACATGGTATGTATGACACAACCTTGCACAGCCCCCTTTTTTAATAAGAGTGTCTGATATGGAAGCTGTTCTTTTGATATGATGCGATGGCAATTTTTAATTTAATTGTGCTTTGATTTTAAAGTACAGGCCTCATAAAAGATGTTCTATTTTGATTAGTGTTCTTTCTCACATGGTTCAGATTTTTTCCAAGATGTTAATTGTGTGTTTATTTTTTTAAATGCAACATTGTTCTCCATTCAAGATGAAGTTGTGGAAGGCAAAACTTGGAAAATGTTTAGAGCTCATTATCTTGATCGGTTTGGAAGAGCTGCTCTTTTAGTGAGTCGTGGAAACCATGTTTGTTTCATGTTTTCTAGCAGTTTGCATTGCACTAAATCAAATTCAAGCATTATTTTACAATGAGATCTGAGCACAGATATTTTGTTTGTTCTTCACAGAATACATCACACAACAATCAACTATGCCACCTGGTTTATCTTCCTGAGAATGCCATTATGAATTTGCCAATCAACTGTGCCACCTGGTTTATCTTCTTGAGGAAGACAGAAAACAACCATTTCTCACTTTACTTATCACTAGAAAACGGGATGGCACACATGTATCATGTGTATAAAAAGAGGATGGACATTGATAGATACCTAAATACTGAGCCACACCACCATCCAGTGCATAAAGTGGGTGTTATAGATACACTTGTGACCAGGGCGATCAAAATCTCCAACACAACATTTGGAACCTAAGATGGATCATCTTAAAAAGGTCTTTAAAGAAAATGGTTACAAAGACAACCAAATCATAAGAGCTGTCAAAAGGCAAAAGGAAACTAGAATGAACGCCAAAATGACATAGAAGGCCCAAGAGTTACACTGCCATATGTTAAGGGAACAACCGACCGAATTGCAAATATCCTTTGAAAGAAGAATAGTAAAGTTGTTTTTGCACCACCAAACACCATCAGAAGTATGCTTGTTTCAGCAGAAGATTTTGTGGACCCTAAACAACAAAAAGGCATTTATTCCATCTCTCGCTCTTCTGGAAAAACATACATTGGAGAAATTGGTCGCTCATTGTAAGTAAGATTGAAAGAACACAATGCAAACACACTACAAAATTGTGTCGAGAAATCAATGCTCACAGAACATTCTTGTTGGTATTTAGAGCTTGAAACACTAATTAAATGCAAGAAATATGGCAATGAAGACAAAACAATCACAGAGATTAACACAGGAGATTCACGTGGTAAAACCTTGATGGTGTGTCAAGGAAACATCCATGGGGCAAGGTATCGATATCTCTTATTATTCAAGATATGCTTATAATCACACTTCCAACATTACAATGTCTCTCAAGACTTCATGAATATATACAACATAGGTTAGATCGTTACATCAGTTCAAGAACTTGCTTTGGTTACACCGGTTCACGAACTGTCTCCGTTATATGAACTACCAAATATTTACCACAAGTAAATTTGTATTATTACCATAACTAATTGTTGTCATAATTCCAACAATCTCCACCTTGACAACAATTTACCTGATACCTTGCCCAAATCCATTCATCACCTCTATTGCAAGCCAAGAGAAGCCACACTCCACCACAGCTTCTCTAACAATATTGGTTTCATGAACATGTCTACACAACTTGCTTAAGTATGGACCACTCCACCTCCATCAATAACCTATCTTACAAAAAGATGCATTGTCTCATTTTGATATGTTGGACGATTAGTCAAATGCACAACACTTCAACCATCACAAAACACCATATCATGTACTTGTCCAAACTTACCCAATAGATCATTACATTCATGCGAGACATAACCTGAAGTAGGTCTCTTCTTGTCCAAGTCTTCTGAATAAACATAACCACAGACTAAATCACACAACCACTGTAGGTGATACTTGTGCTTTTGTGCTTTTAAGATAATGAATCACCCATTTCCATGCTCTTCACCTGGTTTTTCCATGTGTCCACTGACAACACCAATTGCATGTGAAATATTCGAACATTCCATCACAAACATCAAAATTCCTAATGTATTAGCATTCAATACACGAGACATAACCTTTTCTTCCTTACAACCATGACATAAACTTTAAGAAAGCTTACAATGGAAAACTAAAGGGATGTTTACCAATTTCACAATGTTCATATTGAACCACATCAATGTTTTCTCCATAGACTTTTGTTGTGATAACCACAACTCACCATTTTTCCCGTCTCTGTGTACTTCTATACCCAAGATTTGTTTTGTTGCTCCTAGATCCTTCATCTAAAACATCCTAACCAACTCAGCGTCTAACCTGCTAATCTTAAACATGCTTAGCATATCATCAACATATAATATTAAGAGCATGAATGTACCATTTTCAAACCTCTCAAAATAAACACAATGGCTATATTCACTTCTTAATTAATTTTGGCTCACCATGAAAAGATCTAACATCTTGTACAATTGCCTAGGTTCCTTTAGGCCATACAATGATTCCCCGAGTTTGTAAACAAATCTCCCTTTGCGATCCTAAACAACTAGTGATTGCTCCATGTACATATCTTTGTTAGTGATGATTTTGTGGGTAGTAGGATCCCACAATCTACATCTCTTAACCACATCATTGTAACCAACAGAGATATCAAACTTGCATAAATTCAAAGATTGAAAGTCCGAAAATAACTTACAGCTTATCGGTACTTGCAGCCCCATCTCTTTCTTGCTCATATGGCCCTGTTGATGATGCCATAAACAAGTAGGTGCACTTGCTTTCTTAGATACCACCGCAACTTCACTTGTTTCAGTTTTTCCTTCCAACTTATACAGATTTCCAACCTTCCTTGCCTTCATGACCATCAAACTTCCCTTGAACACTTTCATCTCTCTACCATGACCTATAAACTCATGACCACCAAAATCCAACACTCCTAGAGAAATTATTTTTTTCTTTAGTTCAGGTGCGTGTCTAACATTAGTTAATGTCCTTATAACCCCATCCAACATTTTGATTTTGACACTTCCAACCCCGATAGTCTTACAAGAATCCACCGCAACTTCACTTGTTTCAGTTTTTCCTTCTAGCTTATACAAATTTCCAACCTTCCTTGCCTTCATGACCATCAAAATGCCCTTGAACACTTGCAGTTCTCTACCTTGACCTGTAAACTCATGACCACCAAAATCCAACACTCCTAGAGAAATTAAATTTTCTTTATTTCAGGCACATGTCTCACATTAGTTAATGTCCTTATAACCCCATCAAACATTTTGATTTTGACACTTCCAACCCCGATAGTCTTACAAGAATCCACCGCAACTTCATTTGTTTCAATTTTTCCTTCTAGCTTATACAGATTTCCAACATTCCTTGCCTTCGTGACCATCAAATTGCCCTTGAACACTTGCAGTTCTCTACCTTGACCTCTAAACTCATGACCACCAGAATCCAACACTCATAGAGAAATTAATTTTTCTTTAATTTAGACACATGTCTAACATTAATTAATGACCTTATAACCCCATCAAAATTTTTGATTTTGACACTTCCAACCCCGATAGTTTTACAAGAATTATCATTACCCATAAGAACAACTCCACTATCAATTGTTTGATAAGAAGTAAACCAATTTCAATTTGGGCAAATATGGTGTGAGGCATCAGAGTCTAAAATCCATTCTTCGTAGTATTCAGAGACATTACTAATAGACAAGACTTCATCAATCATACTTGGACCTGATTCAACTGGATTTGCCTCCGATTTGGAGTCTTTCTTGGACTCCTTGGACTCTTGTAGCTTCCAACGATCCTTTTTAAGATGCCCAACTTTATTACAGTGCCAATATCTTCCCTAACCCTTTATGCTTGTTGACTTAGCCCCGGATGATCTACTCGAATCTTCTCCCCTTTTAGTGGATCGACCTCTAGCCATTGATGCTTCTGGTGTGGAGTTTTCAAGACTTGATTTTCTCTGCACCTCCTCAGACAACAAAGCTCCAACAACAGTATCAAATTCAAGAGTCTCAATTGTACTAAAGCTCTAAGTAACTAAATGATCCCAAGATTCAAGTAATAAACATAACAGTGTAATTGCCTTATCTTCATCATCGGGTTTAACATCCATACTATTCAACTGCAAAATAAGGGTATTAAACACATTCAAATGATCTGCGATTTTCATACCTTCTCTCATTTTAAAATTATATAGCTACCTTTTCAAGTAAATCTAATTCGTCAAGGACTTCTTCATATAAAGACTTTCCATCTTGCTCCATAAGCCTACTGCCATTTCTTCTCCAATAATGTTAAACAAGACATCGTCCACAAGACATAACCGAATTGTGTTGAGGGCTCTCGCATCCAGGTCTTCCCACTCTTCATTGGTCATAGATGCAGGTTTTTTCCTCTTGTCGTCTAAAGCCTTATGCAACCCTTGTTGTACAAACAAATCTCATACTTTAAGTTTCCACAATTCGAAATTATTTTTACCATTAAATTTTTCAATCTCGAATTTAGCACTTGTCATCTTTGCCATTAATTCTTTACACACACAAGCTCCCTCTTCAAATATCAATTGGATTTTATTTTTTTACTCCAAAAATCAATTTGAATTTACATAAAATTTTAAAGACTCTACCCACAATAAAAATATATGCTTCCGCTACAAAAACTTCAAACTCGGTTACCTCCACAAGACTTGATCTTTCTTTTTAAACAATCTTTTGAAAACACACACACATATATATATCCAAAAGAAATTTCACACCACCCTTTTAAACTTAAAACAAATATATATATATATATATGATGATGATGATGATGATGATTAACGTCCACTAAGACCTAATTGGTCTAGCAGACCTTAAGAGTGTAAGTGATTACTTGTGATTCTTTAGAATTTTGTTTCTGTGTTCGAAAAGCATTAAGAGAAACTTTCCAAGATCACCATACTTTTGTTGAGTTAAGAGGTTAGGAAGGTTGGTAGTGTGATCAATATTTTGAAAATGAGATCTAATATGGGTATAGGCTGGACAATCTAAGAGAAAGTGTTTTGCATCTTCAACCTTCTTAGTGTCACAAAGGTGATACACTCTTTCATCTCAGGGTGTTTTAGGAATTGACCAACGCCCAGTTTCACTATGGAGCTCGTGAGAATTTGTTCTTATCTTAGCAATGCTTATTTTTTTCTTTACACTTGGCAAAACAGATAGATAATTTTGATCTTCTAGATTAGGGTTGATTACATCTTTATAATACCTTAATTTTATTTTTTCCTCTAACTCTTTATCACACCACATTTTTTCCTTAAATTTTGATTTGACGTTTTTTTTAATAGTATCTTTATTCTGCAAAATGGTTTCTTCCATGATTCCCCAATAGTTTAGCCAAGACTGGACGTCTTTATGCCATCCTCGCTTGAGTCGATAGTGGTTATGACTTGATTTTGAAGCAATATACATATATCTGTGCAAATATAAAAAAAGGGGCCGATATTTTTTTTAAAAATTTTGTTTTAAAAACAAATGCGCACCTTCATGCTATCCAAAAAATAGTTGCATGGAGTTTATCAATTCTCTTGATAATGGGGCGGATATTTCTTTTAAAAATTTTGTTTTAAAAACAAATGTGCACCTTCACGCTATCCAAAAAATAGTTGTTGCATGGAGTTTCTCAAATCTCTTGATAATTCTTGCTGCCTCCTCTTGTTCTGTAACCGCATCGGCTCTAAAATTTGACAGCTCCACACACTAACAAACCCTAGCCAATCATGCGGCCTCTTCTTGCTCTACAAACAGTCGGTCCTTCACAAACCAGCAAAAAACGATATCGATTTTTCCAGAAACCCACCGGTGTTCAAAACCACTCAATGCACGTTCTTCCTAGGGTTCAAGTCGCGCCTCTTTTCCTCCAAGCCCGCACCCTTACGTGGACTTAAAAACTAAATGGCTTTCAACGAACCCCTGACTTGGTTTCTCTTCCCTCGGTACGCGAAAAACGAACATCCTGAGCGTCCACGATAACAGACTTCTGCTTCTTCAAATTTGCAGGCGGTTTTTTAACTTGGGATCTCCTCGAATGGCGGCTAGGGTTTCAACTCTGCCCCTCACTCACAAACAGACTCAACCCTTATTCCACCGATTCGAATTTACTCAACCTTTGCTCTTATGCCACTTGTTGGTATTTAGGGCCTGAAACACTAATTAAATGCAAGAAATATGGCAATGAAAACAAAACAATCACATAGATTAAGACAGGAGATTTACGTGGTAAAACCTTGACAGTGTGTGGAAACATCCACGGGGCAAGGTATCGATATCTTTTATTATTTAAGATAGGCTTATAATCATGCTTCCAACAAAAAAATGCCTCGAGACTTCATGAACATATACAACATTGGTTAGATCATTACATCAGTTCGAGAATGTGCTTTGGTTAGACAGATTCACGAACTGCCTTTGTTATACGAATTACCAAATATTTACCACTAGTAAATTTGTATTATTACCATAACTAATTGTTGTCATAATTCCAACAATTCTTACAACACAAATCATCATATTTGCATCAAGGACACAAATGACTGCCAAAGAGGATCGCTACAAAAGATTTACACACGAAGTCTCGGAAATTGAACGATGCTCCAACACTCTTAACAGAGATTGACTACAATTGAGCTGAGTCCTGGAGATTTGTTATAAGCAAGCTCAGAGATCAAGCAACATAATGTATATTATTATAGTGTCTGGTCTTGTGGTTAAATTAACAAGTATAATGAGAAGTCGACATAAATTTGATAACTATCCTGCTAGGCCAACCCCACTTATTCCATTTAAACATCTCAGTGGATGACATATATAAAACAAAAGAATAATCGTGCTATCTCTCATCCCGCTACACAGTGTGATCATCCTGATAATGGTCTGCATATAGTAGGTCCAAAAACCCTTGAAGAAAAGAGTCGATGCAGGTTTTCCTCTCATTGGAACATTTTCGTATTTTTTTTTAAGTTTTACCAATATTTTCCATGATATTTCCAATAATCTTTCCAGACCCCTGGCAATATATTCACCAATGAGATATTTGCAACATTTGCTTAAGGTAACGATTAAGTGCAAATTTGACTAGCTTAGAATAGGTTATCCAGATTTTCGAAATGCCTCTTGGCCTGCTCTGATAATCCTATACCAAATTCTTTCTATAGATAATTTACTTTGATTAACATGCTCAAACAGGCTCTGCAAAATGGCCCTGAGAAGCTATCATCACAGGCATGACAAAAAGAGATGCCAGTAGAACATTCACTAGGAATACCATGCTGTAGAATAGCATCTTGACCATCATTAATAGCTCAGAGAAAAGATAAACCTACTATAGGTTCAACACAGGATCATACAAAGTTCAAACTATAAATGTGGTAAAGACTAATTGATACAGAGAAAGAAGTAAATCAAGAAATAAAACATTTTTATGTTATTTATACAAAATTGGAATCATAAACAAGATTAAAAGAAATTGAGGCATGAATTAAAACCATAAGAAAAATTCAATAATGAAAAGAAGTTATGCAACCATGACCGAGGTTACTAGCATGAAGCAACCATGACTGAGGTTACTAGCATGAAGCCACGCGAAGCCATCAATAGTCAAAACAAATTCAGAATTACTAAAAAAATCCTAGAGAAGATAAGCCTACCGTAGAATACAAAACGTTTCACATTGTCACAACCTACAACTATGGAAACCTACAAGGTTTCACAATTTTGGAAAACTGGGAAATTCCTTCACAAAGGGGTTTTAGATAAAATATAATTGAGTTGGTATAGTACATATATGATGAGTTGGTATAATTTTCAGTCGAATACTGGACAGATAATTTCAGCCTATGAATCACAGTACAGTTAAGAGAAAATGTCAATAAGTGGATGATTATCTTCCACACTATTCAGCAATGCCAAAAAGTAGCATTTCATTGAGAAACTGCTAGTTTCCATTCCAAATATATCAAGTCTGAGTGGATTTAGACCACTGCGCAGAGCAGCTAACACATAACTGTGAGGCCTTTGATGCTTTGATAAGTGACCCGCTGGAAGTGAGTAAAATTGGGGATTTGTGCATTTTAAATTTTCAAATTGAAGGATTGTTGATATTAGAGTTTGGTTTCATGTGATCACAGTTTTCTCCAGGTCGGGTTGCAGTCACAGAATTTGGTCTCAGATTTAAATAGGCAGATTCCCTATGCCTAAACCTTGACAAGAAATGAGCTGGAAGAAAATTAGTAATCATGAAAACCACAATTTCCAACTCAAAATATGAATGGAAGAGGCTGCTTCACGAATAAATGTTGACACTATCAACTTGTGTAAATGGAATTCTCTGTGCCACCCTTGCATAAGCTTGCACGATGTTATGCTTAATGCATGAGGATGTCTAGCAATCAACGGGACTTGTATTGCACATATGTGCAGTCCATTTCAATGACAGCAGAACGTTTATGTCTTCACCTTTTGCTGAGTTTCCTGTGAACTGATTGTTGTTTTTCTTCATATGAGATATGATCGATATATTATTACAATGATGAGTGATCCATATATAGGGAACATATGGTGACCATCCATGAAATGATGCGTCCCTTGAATAATCAATAACTATTTATTATTATCATTTACTTTATTATATATGATATTTAATAATCAATAATCATATTATTAATTATTATTCTAAGAGAATGTCTTCCCAATGTTGTCCAAACATCAACACTCCCTCTCAACGAGGGAGACATTCTACATCATGCCAAGCTTGTCTCTGAAGTATACAAACTTCACCCTAGACTCATGACACTTGTCAGTCAGTCTTGGGAGACGTCTCTCTCCCACCTGAACTGAGAAGAAACTCCTTATGCGGCTTTCCCTTTTGAGCCAATTGACTCTCTCTGAGATCAGGCTCACTTTGGGTTTGTTATCCCTGATTTCTAGGGATAACTAGGAGATCGTGTCTCGAGGCCCACAGGTCCTAGACATGGAGTACCGAGAGCAGGATTGACCTGAGCATGGCCCTGGAGGGCCCATCTTTCTTCTTCTTCATCAGACTTGTCTTGTCAGCAGCTGCAACATCCATCACCTTCGGCTTGGACTTGTATCGGAGAAGACTCTTGCTCCATGAGGTAATTGGTCCAGGTATCATGGTATGTGTCATATTTGATCATTATAACTTTCAGATATATGCATCAGATTCCTTTCACTTCTGACAACTGCTTGGATCTTACACTAACCCACTTGACCATGGTTGGGGGGATTGATAGGATACCCTAGCAAGCTTGTACCCATAGGTTTTGGTTAGCCACCAGGGGGGATTTTGAAGAGCCATCGTCCGCTCCCATCATATTATCATTTTTGCATCTTATCTCCCACTCATCTATCCCATTCCCCTAGTTCGGACAATAGGATGACCTATTTGTGGGGTTACACCTTATCTTGTGGGAAGAAGGGGCTAAAGGCCCAGGAGGTAAAAGCAGCTGGTAAGAGATAAAAGCCATAAAAAATAAAACCTAGAGATGCCTCGCCCAAGGATCCCTGAGAAGGCAAGAAAAAGCCTCTCGATAAGAAACAAGAGGGACCCGAAGAAAAATAACAAAACAAGACCTAGCCAAGAGGATGGGGGCTCTCATCACGAGCCAACCCATTATGTTCATGGGTACTTAACAGTATGACATTGCCACTATCTGGTTACCACACCAGGGCAGTGACCTTTGGTTGCATGGCCAAGGGAAAGGGGGTCTCATCACGAGCCAGCCTTATCATCCCTGTGAAAGTACTTGTGGGTAACACTGTCAGCTCTGGTCACCACGCCAAGGCAGTGTCCTCTAGTTAGACCTTGGAACAAAAAAAAAAGATAATAAAGAAAAGAAAGAATAAAGGCAAATAAAGGGCTTGGAAAGAATTGCATCCATGACAGGTACAACTCGCCTCCTACAAAGGCACCCATGGATAATATTCAACCCTGTCTTTCACTATGTCTAGACATCCTTTGACCACACCACCTCATGTTACATGGCTTGGATGATATCCTTTGGAAACTTTCCTTTTCTTATGGATGCTAGCCCAATAGGGCATTTTGTCTTTTTCTTCAGCTTTGTATAGTAGGTCATTGTAATGTCTTTGAGCTATTAGATGATATGCTAGGGATTTTTATGCATGCATTTGATAAAATTAATGATGAAATATGATTGACATTGCTATGATCCCTAGGACTAATGAGCCCATGGAGGGTGAAGTTTTTGATGTGCACGACCATGCCCGACGGACAGGTACCAAGTGGACCGGTACACATGGGGAGATGATTAGTTCAGACCTCCATGGGGCTGAAGAGCCCATCAGATGGTTGTTAGGACCTCATCAAGGGCAGATACAGGACAGCGATTGATCGACCCTTTGCACGAGAGAAGAAGAAGGACATTTTCATCCAGGACGCCTTGGCTGAGCCCAGCCCTAGGGGGTTGACCCACTGCAGGTGGAACGTGTCCCTCTGATGGCCCAGGACGTCATCCAAGAGCCCTTGACGTCACCTCCAGTGTATTGCACCTTGACAGAGCGTTTTGGCACGTGTGGCTGAGTTTGGAGGCCCAGAGAGGGCCAACGTTTGTCATCTAGTGCTATGATTTGTCGTAAAAAGGGCCAACGTCTCCCTCAAAGGGGCTAGACGTCTTGCTCATTGCTCATTTAGGGTTTTCTTTTAGCAGTTTAATGTAAAACAGTATGATTTTTAGTTGTTAGCCTTGTCGGCTATTTTAATGACCTAATTTTAATTAAAGGTCATGAGATATATATTGAGGATGTTTTCCCTCATTTTGACATAACACAACTCACTCTCTTGTGAGATCTCAAAACTTGCGCCCTAGTTTGGTGCTCTTGGTCTTTTAAAGTGAGGCGCAACTTTTGGAGGAAGATTTCTCTTGGCATTTATGGTGTTTCTCTCATGGAAGGTTTACAACTAGGGTTTGATTATGCATTCTTCATGATATGTAAGTGAATTTTTCATGCAAAACTTCTTAAGTGAACGGTTGTAGGCTTAATTTCTTACATTTTGCTATTATATTGCTGATTCTTGAAACCCTAGGTAGCAAGCACACTAGTAGGTCATTGCTATATGTCCCCATGTTTGAGAAATAGTTTTAGCCATTGATAAAGGAAGATATACCCTAGCCGTTGCTACACTTTTCTCTCTTTTTCTGAGTTAGCATTGAAGTTATAGTTTGAAAAGAGGAGACGTCCTAGGCCTAGTTGAATCTACACCTAGGGTTTTCACCTTCTAGGGTTTTGAAAGCCTTGCCCCTGCAACACTTTCTCCCTTAAATCTGTAGTTCGAGGCTAGCCGTTTTGCCAAGTGTATTTAGAGAAAGAGGAAGGAGCACGAGGCCTTGCTTAAGCAACACCGGAGTGAGCCTCCTTCCCTTAGGGTTTTGATTCTAGGGCCCTGCCATTGCAGCACCATAGAACCCTACCTTCCAGTCTCTGAATTTTAAATCCTCCCGAGACCTTTTGCCCTTGCTTTTGACTCCATTTCACCCAAGGCACTGGTAATTTCTCCAACGTTGAGCTTGTAGTGTGCAAAATCATCTTTTGAAACTTTAATTTTTTGAAATCCTAACTAACCCTAACGCTACTAACCTAGGCTGACGTCATACTTGACGCAGCAAGCCTTCTAACTAGCAAATAAGCAATTAAATGATGACGTCAGGCCTTTATTGAACAATTGTTGATTAAAAATACTGTTGGCTTGGTCATTTTTGTAGACATTGATGAATTGGTGATCTTACATAGGCTATTTAGCAGAACGTTGACTTCATCTTGTCTATTACATTGTTTATTGATTGAAATCAGATAGTCAAAGAAGCACTAACCCTTTGAGTTATAGCCTGCAAATATATATATATATATATATATATATATATATATATATATATATATATATTGTTGTTATTATCTTGTTCCGGGCAGGTATTTTCAACAGGGCCTACACTTCTTTCATTGGCTGATTAGCCAGATTATCTTATACTGGTGGTAACCTGCGAGGAGGGAAAACCTTAACTCCTGACCTTTTATTCTTTGCCTCTTCAAACCCTAGGTTACCGGGGACATCTCCCCTGGGCTAACCTCCCTAAACAGAAAGAACCTCCCCATCGAGGTGACATTGGGTGGGGAAGGTTCCTGTTACGCCAGTTTGTCCACATTCCTGTAGCCTGTGACCTGAAATACAAACTGCGCGATAACATTTTGGCGCCGTTGTCGGGGAATCACTGAGTCAATCTTCCTCAACGACAAATCTTTTGGTAAGCCTTGCCTCAAAGACCTTTCTCTTACAAGCTTACCTGGCGACTCCACTAAGCTTTTGTTCCCCTTTTCTTTGGTAGTTTCAGGAAAACTATCTGGCGACTTCACTAATATTTCTCAAGGTGCCACCTTACTTTCTATGATATTTCCAAGTTATGGGATCATGGCACATTGGGAACAAATGTATCCAAGTATTGATTTCAGAAGTTTTCAAGGATACCCAAATTACTTTGATACAAAATGGCTAAACAACTCTCCAACGTTTTTGGGTCTCCCAGCTCCTCACATAGTGAATTTTTTGGAGTATTTGAGCGAGATAAAGTTGGGAGGAGAGGATGCTCTTATAAAGTTGTTCTTACTCACTCTGCCATCCTACTTACAAAATCGTTTTAAGAGTTGTTGCAAGGACAGGGGTATATCATCTTTCATACACCTCATCAATAGGTTTATAGACCTTACTAAGCTAGATTGCCAAACGTATGAAGATGTCCTTCAAAACCTCATGGTAACCTTACACCACAAAGGATTCACCACTGAGATTGTAGAAGATCTCAGGAGAGCTTATCATGATCAATACCAAGAATCCTCTGATATAAGAGACGAGGTTTATGAAGACCATTATCAACCCCTTGAAGAGGAG
>JASDQU010013294.1:229389-260128 GCA_032191745.1 Picea mariana
TACCCAGCTTGAATCTGTCGTTTCGATGATCTGCACCAAGCTGCATATCCCTGGAGATATCCCTTTATCTAACCCACCTTTGTATACCGAAGCTGAAACTTCTTCTCATTCCCATAATTTTCAGCCCCATCACTTTCAGTGTGACCTATGCTTTCCGCGGGTGGATGTGGCAAAATTTGATGGCTCGAATCCCACTGGTTGGGTAACTCAAATGGAACATTATTTCTCTTTGTACGACATTATAGATGACTTGACCAAACTCCGGTATGGTGTTCTCCATCTAGATCAAGAACGTTGGCAATGGTGGCAATGGAGAAAAACTTCCCATTAAGGGCATGTTGATTGGACACGCTTTGTGGCAGCGCTTTATGAACGTTTTGACACCCACACCAACCATTTAGGCCGTTTGACAAAATTGAAACAATCTAGCACAGTGAAAGACTTTATAGTTGCTTTTGAGCGACTCACTTTTCGTACAAAAAGCATGTCTGATGCTTTTTTCGAGAATATTTTATCAATGACCTCAAGGATGAGATTTGTGCCCATGTCGCAAACGATGAAGTGCTCATAAGTAGGTATTTCATGAACATTTACAAAGCGGTTCTGTCACAGAACGTCTCATAGTTTCTTTCGGAAACATGTTGAGAATTTTATGAGCGCTATATCTCATCTCCATGGAAATTACTTGCTTCCCTGTTTGGGCTTTTTGTCGCATCCATGACCATGGTACCGGCTTACTACAGCTTCTGGAAATGCAAAAAATTCTAAAACTGGGTTGTTGTAGATTTCGTATAGTAATTTTCGATTCGCTCTTACTTGTAAAACATTAAATAAACTATTAGATGCTTTCTCATTTCGATAACTGCTGGTTGGGTTTGTTATGTTGATGTAATTCATTTCCTGTTATGTCCTCCTTTAATCAAATATATGGGATGCTCTAAAAATCATCAGAGTATATTTTTATTTTCAAATCAAATTGCATTTACTTTGTATTAGTTTAGTTTGTTCTAAATTTTTATAAGAACTAAAATTTAATTATTTTGAAAATTAAAAATAAAAATTTTAATCAGATGCAAGAACTGGTAAGAGTTACATTCTACAACCAGGAAGTCGTTGTCATGGATCAACTGAATGTAAGTTAAACTCAAAGGTTTGACGGTTATCTCATGCAGACATAAGGGTTTGGTTAAGGCGTGAAGGTTAGCTTGTAGACGTACAGAGAAAGATGAACTAGATCCCTTGGGTTTGGTAGGGTAACAAATACGTGTGTGACTGGTGAAGAATACGGATTTTTCTTCGTCACGCCTTCCTTTTTCTATGGATATCATGCTTCTGCATTGGATGCCAATCCACCACCAACGATCTTCTTCAATGTCCTTAGGTCAGGATTTTTCTTCGAACCGCCTTCACGTTTCTATGGATATCATGCTTCCTGCGTTGGATGCAAATCCACCATCGACGATCTTTTTCAATCTCCTTAGGTCAGGATTCCTATCATGAGATGATTGAATGAATGTCTTCTTGCACGAAGCTTTGAATGTAGTGAAAGGATTCCTATCATGAAATCATTGGATGAATGCCTTTTGCACGAAGCTTTGAAGTAGTGAAAACGAGGGTTAAATTTTCTGAATTAGATTCAAAACTCAAAATTTTGTGAATTAGATTCAAAACTCAAAGCCTTCACTTAGATACAAAACTCAAAATTTTGTGAATTAGATTCAAAACTCAAAGTCTTCAATTAGATTCAAAATTCAAAGTTTACTTTGAGTGTAATAATAAATTTTTCACTGTCTGCATATGTGTTTCTTTGGGGAGATAGGGTGTGTAAAAGGTGATAATAAAATATTTTACTTAAAGTGGACATTGAAATATAATGTCATATGTCAACTCCATATTAAATCATTGAAGGAATTATCCATCTCACTCATATTAAGAAATAGAAAGCACCTATCAATGTAATAATATTATTTTTACTTTCAATTAATCTCTATATATGAAGTTGATGATAAATTGTGACAACAAATTAAAAGAATTTGTAAATACTAAAACTTAACTATGTAAATATTTAGTGGTTTTGGTTTACTAAACCGGTGGAAGTTTGTATGACTATGGTAGTTCTCTTAACTAACTGTTCCAAGATAGATATAAATCTGTGAAGCCCGAGAAATGTATTCAGTCTGGGGGTAAGTCTAATTGTAAACCTATCTTGAATAATAGAGATACTAATACCTTGCTCCATGGATGTTTCCTTGACACATTGTTAGGGTTTAACCAAGTAAATATCCTGTGTTATTTGAATGATTGTTTTGTCTATATTTTCATATTTCTTGCATTTAATTATCGTTTCATGCTCTAGGATAACGAAGTTTTGTTATGAACCTTTTCATACTTCACCATTGCCCCTAATAATGAATACATGAGGCCCCTTTATCACTAGACCGACCCTATTACATATGTATTTAAACAATACATGTACATTTGGGCCCATATATGCCCCCCTTGGGGTAATATCATATACATTTAACCAAATATATGCTCCCCTTGGGTCATAACAAGTTTGGACTTAGGAAGGTCATCCGCTGCAAAGAGAAGAAATCTGCGACTGGAATTTTTTTTATCAGATTTGTACTTTGATATTGAGGAGATTTCCTTGCAAACTATTGTGAAGGCCTTTGCCTGCCATATAGATTGGAAACCATCAAGTTAAAAAGTTAAAAAAAAAAATGATTTAAAAATGAAAGTCCACAGATTTTTTGTTTATGAGGAAGAATGTATATTTTGAAAGGAAAATATATTTAAAAAGAAAAATCAAATTGATATTTAAGACCCCGGAAATATATTTGTTCAAAATAATCAAATTGACTTTTTGGAGTAATAAAAAAAAATCAAATTGATATTTGAAGTGAAAAATCAAAGTGATATTTGAAGAGGCATCTTGTGTAGAGAACTAATGACAAAGAACACAAATGCTAAAATTGAGGTTGAAAAAATTAATGGTAATAATAACATCAAATTGTGGAAACTTAAAATGATAGATTTGTTAGCAACAACAAGAGAGGTGATGGAGGAGTCACTCTAAAAGAAAAAAAGATATTTACCTTGGAGTTGTAACATTATTGATTGCATGTAAATGGACATATGACTCTAAGACCTAGATAGACATGTGTACCCCTGGTTGATTGGGGTCACCAATGAAAAGTGAGGACATAGATTTAGGTAGATTGAATATGTGGGGGGGCGGGGGGCATCTATGTTGGGTTAATATTGAGTCAGTGAAATAATCAACAAGTTAAATTTGTTTTTTAGGTCAAAGCAATTTGTTTTTTGGGTAGCCTCTGGTATTGTGTTCATGAATTGCATGTAATGAAGCCTATAAAAGGCTTGGTTAAATCAATTTTAAATGGGCCAAGAGGTAAGCAATTACGACTTACTTGTTCGGCTTGTGATCTAGGCAAATATTGGTGACAACCCACCTATTCCAACTGGCTCCTCTTGTCAGTTTTTAGTTCAACACGTTCTTCTGTACTTCTTTGTAATTGTGGGTTCTACACTTTTGGGGCTATCTAAATCCCTACACATCTTCCAGGTGGATACTGGTGGCCTCCCACATAATCCAACTAGATTATTTGTGTATGTTTTCATGTAATCATATCTTGTTGTACTTCCAGGGCCATTTTGGGGCCCTAAACAGTGTTATTTTGGCATGTCACAGTCAAACTATAGACAGAGTTAGATTTTGACCGCATAATGTGTATTTTTCTAAAATAACTTTCCAACAGGCTATCACGCGCCTAAAACGAAGATCAAATGCAAAAGTTACGACCCCGGGAAGTTAATGTACTAACTTATCCAAACGGGGCCCACATGACTTTTGTCGTTTCATCTCCTAGGGTTAGGTTTTTGGATGTATAGGGTTTTGGCATTCATGTTTATCATAAAAATGCCTTCAGAGCCTCATTGTAATCATCTTCTTGCGAATGATCTTAGCTGTCACATCTCTTCTCAGAGATAAAAATGCCACCATTCTAGAGAGTCTTACACTCTGTATTTTTTACAGTCTCTTTACAATTCTTTCATTAATAGAATTCAAGTATTGTTGTATCTCTATGTTTCTGGAAATTTTCATGAGTATTTCATTGTAATATCTTTGCTTTCATTTTGTTCCAAAAATAATCTGGATCAGTGGTATCAGAGAAGACTGCTCTTTATCGTTTTTTAGCACATGTCCCCGATGAGGTCCGAGTATATCCAGTTGGGTCTCGATCTTGTATCTCTTGAGGACAGTCACTCTTGCACGCCCAAGAAACCCTCGATGGAGGAAGAAAATAAAAATAATGGAGCAAAAGATTCTATTAACATGTTTCTTGAGCAAGCTCTTGCGTGACAGAGGGATGAAATGATGGAGGATTTTGCACACAATGTCCGTCGATATAAACATGCACATATTCATCAAGCGACCATTTTGGAGGAACCTCTCCTTTCATGGTACAAGTTAATTTTGATATTCCCATATTTGAAGGTCGGATAGATGTGGATGCCCTAGAAAAATGGTTAAATCTATTAGAAGGTTATTTCTCTGTTCAAAAAAATTTTGACAGGGAAAAGATCACCTTCACACTCCTCAAGTCTCTCCCCAATGTCAAACATTGGTGGGAAACTTATTGGGAGAAAAGTTTCACAGAGGAATCTGGAATATATGGGGTCGAGCTCACTTGGGATTTTTTTGTGGATGCGGTCAAGGAACAATACTACCTTATTGATAACTATGAATGCTAGTACATAAGATGGACCACACTGCGGCAAGAGAATAGACAAACAATACCAGAGTTCACAAATACTTTCCATACCTTGCACACCAAGAAGGGTATCAAAGACTCTGAGTGACACCTTGTTCTGAAGTACTGTGGGGCTCTACATAGGTACATCCAAACTGAAATGGATTTCCTAAAAATATCATCATTGGGAGTTGTCTATTAATATGCTGTCAAAATTTAACATAAATTTAGGCACCAGAACAAATGGTAATTCGGGTTTGCAAATATGTAACAACCAAATCATGGTAAAGACGACCCTAACCAATAGCCTCTTGGTGGATACTGGTGGCCACCCACCTATTCCAACTCGCTCCTCTTTTCATTTTTTAGTTCGACACGTTCTTCCGTACTTCTTTGTAATTGTGGGTTCTACACTTCTGGGGTTGTCTAAGGCCCTACACATCTTCCAGGTGGATACTGATGGCCTCCCACCTAATCCAATTGTCTTATTTTGTATGTTTTCATGTCAACACATCTTGTTGTACTTCCAGGTCCATTTTGAGGCCCTAAACAATGTTATTTTGGCGTTCCATTGTGAGATTGTAGACGGAGTCAGAGTTTGATGGAATAATGCGTAGCTCTCTAAAATACCTTTCCAACAGGCTATCACGTGCCTAAAATGGAGATTGTATGCAAAAGTTACAACCTCGAGAATTTATTGTACTAACTTACCCAAATGAGCCCCACACGACTTTTGGCATTTCATCTCCTAGGGTTAGGTTTTTGGATTTCTAGGGTTTTGGCATTCATGTTTATCATAAAAAGGCCTTTAGAGCCTCATTGTAATCATCTTCTTGCGAATGAGCATAGTCATCAAATCTCTTCTCAGAGATAACACTGCCACCATTCTAACAAGTCTTGCACTCTGTATTTTTTACAGTTTCTTTACAATTCTTTCATTAATAGCAATCAAGTATTGTTGTCTCTCTGTTTCTCGAAATTTTCATGAGCATTTCATTGTAATATCTCTGCTTTCATTTTGTTCCAAAAATAATTTGGATCATCTTGACTAGATTGGCTCAAGGGAATGTTCATGTAACGTACCCAATGCCTGACTAAGCAACATTATGTGTGGAAACTCGTTAAATTATTAAGATTTACTCCTAATCAAATTCCTATAGCTTACTAGCCACATATCACACATATATTTGACCATTTTATTGATACTGCAGTTCTAAATGAATCTAACATTGTATATTAAAAATGAATACAATTGTTTAAGCAACAAAAAACAAACATAATTCATACATATTATCAACACAATGAAATTTAACATAATAACATAACATAAACACTTATTTGTTAATGATTAACCAATTGGATGCAAACGAAGGATGAACATCCCAACCATAGGCATTGCTAATCATTTTCTCTCATCATCAAGCCACCCCCGAATTGAGGCTATGATTCCTCAAGGAGATTCGGCCCACTAGCTATCCACTCTCCACACCGAGCATCCCCAACCTAGGTTCTAGTTTCATAGTAGTTTCGAACCTCCAGCGAGCTCTATTTTCCCCAAAATCTGCATTACCCAAGGAATATACCACCTTCACTGCTCACAATCCATTGGGTTGTACCATTCATTTATCAAGGCCACTAGTGCATTCGGTTGGACATGAATCATTCAGCTGGAAACTCTAGGAACTCTCACTTGTTTCATGTTTTCTCACAACAGCCTTCACAAGGCTCTAATATATTTCCTCAACAAAAAATCGCACCATAGGCTTACAACCCGATTTACCGGCACACGGGCCTCTATCTCATCATAAAAAAATAGCCAAACAATGGTTGCCTTCAAGTATACCATGGTTGGTCCTCTTCCCATCCCTCTTCCCTTCTTTGCTACCCAAAATTTGTATGTTAAAATTGTCAACCAAACTGATACTCTCCTACAACTATCTCGATTTTCCACCATCTCTCTTCCTCTTGACCTGTCCAACCCAAGGAATGTACCATTTGTATATAAGGGATAATCCAAGCTATGTGCCATCCATTTATTAGGATTAACCAAAGGAATGTTCCATTCGTTTATCAGGGTCTCTCTAGCATAGGTAGCTAGGAATCTCTTAGCTGGGATTTCAAGGGAAATTGTTGCTAAGAAAATTATCAACAAACCAATAAAAAACACTTGTTGTTTCAGTGAAACTCAAACATGAGTTCAATCCTTAGGCTTGACAACCTAGCTCTTCAATTTTCCAGCTCCAATTACACTCCAACATGCTTTAGAACTTGCCCTCCATTATTGCATTAGCTTCAAACTATGTTTATTTCTCTCCTCTTGGTTCCCATGCACACACTTGACTAACTAAAAAATGTCCTCTCAACCCATACAAATTTCCTCTCTTTGGCTTGCCTTTCTTGACTCACACTCTTCTCAAGGATGACTATACCTCAACCCATGATCTTCAATAAATATGGGATGTGACCACTCACACCCACCATCTTACATGATTTTAATGATTGGTCTCTCATACACTCAATCATCAAATAAAAGTTTATACACAAAGATAACAATTTTAGGAATGTGGGTTGGATTAATACCCATGAATAATTCCCCCTTGGACCCCTCTCTCTTGTGGAATCATATACCCCCATCGTTCTTCATCTTTTCATATCGCAACCAACGATTATTACTTTTATTAATTATTTCAATTTTCATAATATGTAAATCATCCCCCGACCACATTAAATAAATACGAGCTCTTTTCCTCAATGCATCATCTCACCAGCCTAATTCACATTTATACAATTAAATTATAATTCATGAGGATTAGAACTAGGGATGTTATAGTTCATGTCAAGGTGGATCATTGAGACTCCATCGTAAGGTACCTAGAGGTTAGAAACAAAGCTTCACTTGGATTTTGTTGGATTTGATCAAGGTTTAGAATGCAAAGTTCGAGGTGGAGAATAAGGAGTCCAAGTTAGAATGGTGCGTATGTAGAAAGGATGATGAACTTTATAGTGAAATGAACATTGGCAGGCAATCAAGTGTTTGATAATATATGATGGAGGCAGGTTCACATTCGTGGAATTTCAAGGAAGCTTGGATTGAAGAAATATGCTCAGTGATGCCAAGGTGCAGAAAGAGTTATGGGAAGAAGCAGTTGTGTTATCTAGAAAACCAGTCACCATCTATTGCAAAAGACCAGAAGATTTCAGAAGAGGTATGAATGGGTCATCTGGTGATGACTCAAATGTGAAATTATTTGGTTGTGATGCTTATGCTTTTTATCATCATTCTAAGTAGGACCTAGATCAAACAAGTAGATCTTTGTTGGTTATGGTGATGGTGTTAAGGGATGCAGATTATGGGATCCTATTTCCCACATAATCATCATGGACAAAGATGCATTGTTTGATGAATCTCCTTTTATAAAATCAAACATAGTAAATGATAAAAGGTACAAAGCATGACTCATAGCAGAAGGGTATTTGGAGGGTATTGATTTCCATGAAAGTTTCTCATTAGTTGTTAAGCTTGTTTATATTCATGTTGTGTTAGCACTAGTTGTGTTACTTGATCTTGAGCTAGTGCAGCTAGATGTTAAAACTGCGTTACATGGAGTTTTGGATAAGGATATGTATATGGAACAACCATAAATGTTACAAGAAATTGATTCTAGAAGAAGTATATGGCCTAAAGTATATGGCCTGAAGAATATGGCTTGAAGCATGCCAAGAAAATGATACAAGAAGTTGATTCCTTCACGTTAAGCCAAATTTTACAAGAAGTGAGTATAACTATTGTGTCTATAGTATATTCATTATCTTGGTATCATGTGTTATGCTTGTTTCAAGCACAATCCACAGGGTCTTCACTCAGTCAACCTATGACATAGCACCTGCATTCCTGGGATATTAAGTAATACCCCTAATTTCACTAGATATTCATAAATACCTCCAAAACTTCTTTTGTTTAACTCCCCTCCCAATAAATCTTTCCAATAAAAACCCTTATTTTTACTAGACACCCTTTTTTATACCCTCCAATACCTATAAACTGCCTGATACCTCACACCCCCTCCCAATACCTACAATATATTGACTCTATTTTTCACAATTAAAAAATCCCCTATATGAATGAACACGATAAGATATTGGTCAATTGGGTGAATCCCCCATGGCACAATCATGCTTGAGATCAACAGGTTGGATCTGTTGGTTATAAAGTTTGAAATGAAGGATCTAGGAGCAATGAAACAAATCTTGGGCATCGAAATACACAAAGACAGGAAATACGGTAAGCTTTGGTTATCACAATAAAAGCATGTGGTGAATACACTCAAGAAATTTGGTATGAATAATGTGAAACCGGTAGATATCCCTTTGGATTTCCATTGTAAGTTTTATTCAATTTTATGTCCTATTAATGAAGAAGAAAAGGGTTATGTGTCTCGTGTATCATATGCTAGCAAGAAGTTTGATGTATGCGATGAAATAGTTAGTATTTAACATGCGGTTGGTGTTGTCAATAGACACATGGTAAAACCAGGTGAAGAGCATGGAAATGGATGTTGATGATTGTGATGGTAATGTTAAAATATTTCATTTGCAATTGGTGTTGTTCGTGAACACATGGAAAAACTAGGTGAAGAGAATGGAAATGGGTGCTTCAATATCTTAGAAGCACAAAAGCACAAGTATCATCCATAGTGGTTGCAGTGATTTAGTCTTTGGTTATGATTTAGGAGATTTGGACAAAAGGAGACCTACCTCATGTTATTTCTTGCAAGAATGCAAGGATATATTGGGTGAGTTTAAACAAGTACAGGATAAGATGTTTTATGTCTGTCAAAGTATTGTGCATTTGAATAACAGTCCAACATATCAAAATGGGGCAATGCATCATTTTGTAAGACAAGTTACTAATGCAGGCAGAATGGTCCATACTGGAGCAAACCATGAAGACATGTTCATGTAGCCAGTACTGTTAGAGAAGTTGTAGAGTTGTGATGGTGTTTGGCTTCTCTTGGCTTGCAAAAGAGGTGGTGAATGTGCTTGGGAAAGGTATTAGGTAAATTTTTGTTAACGTGGAGATTTTTGAATTTTGAAAACAAATAAAAAGAAATTGTAAATACTAAAATTTACCTATGTAAATATTTAGTGGTGCTGGTTTACAAAACCGATGAAAATTTGTATAACAGTGGTAGTTCTCGTAGCTATGTAATGGTTCCAAGATAGATATAAATCTATGAAGCCCGAGAAATGTATTGGGGCCAGGGGTAAATCCTAATTGTAAGCCTATCTTGAATAATAGAGATATTGATACCTTGACCTGTAGATGTTTCCTTGACACATTGTGAGGTTTTTACCACGTAAATCTCATGTGTTATTTGAATGATTGTTTTTTCTATATTGTCATATTTCTTGCATCTAATTATTGTTTCGGGCTCTAAATCCCAACAATTGATATAGAATTATTTTAATTAAGGTGGATATTGAAATATTTTATTATGGCGAACATCGAAATATTTTTTTGTTATTAATTCTTTTTAAATGCCACATGTCAACTCCATGTTGAGCACGAAAGGAATTACACAACTCCCTCATATTGCACCAGGAGTTGTGAGGTTTTTTATGACTTGATATGAAATAAACGTTGTCAACAATAAAGTCATAAAGCATTAGGAAAATGACGTCAACAATAAATTCATAGCAACACAACTCGACGATATCATAATGAATGAATTACACACGACACATAAATATAAATAGCATAGTAGATTAGCACATCATGAAGCTTGTAGCAAATTACAGATATTTAATCAGATAAAGAATATAAATGACTACCCTCCCAACCTACCTTGCAAGGTTAGGACCTCCACGACACATAAGAAACGCTCAAGCCCAGGTTCCCATCAATTTTTACCATTTAAGGTCTCAGGGTTGGTGACTATTCTAAGGAACAAGGAGGTGTCTACATCCCACCTGACACAATCAATTCCAAGTCAACTAAGCTAAATAACATTATCAATGATCATTAAGGTGCAATAGAATTCTAATAAACCAACATATGTAACATAAAATTTCCATGGCACAAGAGAACTTAATTACAAAATCAATCAAGCAACGACATATGCCAATACGCAAATAATCTACTTATTAATTTTGAAGGCGCTATCAAGACCTACTTATTCTCCAGGCACGCGATTAAATCAATCATAAGGACATCATACAACAACATTGGATCACCAATATCCACCTGGATCACCATTGGACTTGACTATTGTCATACACACAAATAATGGTTCAATTGGAACCTAGTGGTATGTTGACCTGAGATCAATATTTTGTATGAATTATGCACCTTTAGTCTGGTCTAACAAGTCATCAATATGGGGAATGGGGTACTTATTTTGCACTCTGATCTTTTTCATGCCTTTATAGTTAATATAGAGTTTCCATGCTCCATCCTTATGTCGAACCAATRAAATTGGACTTCCATAGGGTGAATCACCAAGTTGAATATGGCCCTTCTTGATCAATTCCTAGATTTGTTGCCCGTTTTCATTGTTCTCTAGCCTAGAGAACCAACACACATGTTCATTTGGAAGTGTAACAACTCTCTGTTATGCCTAAGAAAAAGCAAAGAACAAAAGAKAAATTTTTTATTTAGTAAGAAATTAACATCAACACATGATCACAACAACGCCAACTCAACAACATCATAAGAAAAAGAAATACAAGCTACTCATCATGGAATCACTAACGATGCATTCAACGCATCAACGAAGGATAGCAACACATAAACATAAATAGCGTAGTAGGTTAGTACATCATAATTATCTTGAAACAAATTACAACAACATTCAATCAGATAATGAATATAAAATGACTACCCCCCAACCTACCTTGCAAGGTTAGGACCTCCAGGACACATAAGAAACGCTCAAGCCTAAGTTCCAATTGATTTTAACCATTTAAGGTCTCAGGGATGGTGATTGTTCTGAGGGACAAAGAGGTGTCTACATCCCACTAGCACAATCAATCCAAGCAACTAGCTAATCAACAACATCAATGATCATCCATTTCATCAATCCATCAATATTATTCATCAATTAATCATGGTGCAAGGGTAATCAATATCACTATCAGTCATACATCAACAATTAAACATTCGATGCACGCGAGAGTAAAAAAATTCTAGAAAAATCACAAGTCAACTTAAGTAAAAGCGTAAGAGAAAGCTAGTCACTAAATCCGTTATATATCTAATAAATGCATGACGTCATATTAGTTAATATTTAAATTCAAGGTGAAAAAGAATAATAACGAAGAAATCACATGCCCACTTAAATTAAGATGTGCAAGTACATTTTGTTACTAAACTAATCAGACATCACCATTATTACAAGGCACACGAGTAATCAATCTAAATCATTTTACATCCATCGTTAATCCAATGCGCAAGCAATCCAATAATTTAATCACAACATAATCCATGGCACAAGGTAAATTTATAACTCAATCATTCATCAATTATTAATTATTTATTTCACCAGAGAAAACTATCGATTTATCTCATGGTGCAACCAAGCTATCTACTCAACCAATCATACATCAATTTAAGGGAAGCAATAGTAAATTATACACATATCGTTATACATCAGTGTTGTTCATAACGCAAAAATCATAAACATTTATATCGTGGTGTGCAAATGATTTATTTACTTAAGTAATAACGCCTCCACATTTTCAAGGCGTGCAAGCAATCTAATTGTAAAATTGATCACACATCAACATTAATCAAGGCACTGCCCCCAGGGGGGCAGCTCACTTGGCAAGTGTCGTGAAAATGAAGTTCCATGAGGTTTCGAGTTCAACTCCCCCCGAATTACAATGTGTGCCGTGTATGGGGCCTCGTGGGCACACATAGAGGTTATAGTGGTAGCAGTTGGATAACACGGCCACGTGTAACGCGAGAATGTGCCCAACTAGTTGTTGATTCTTCCAGACATAAAAAAAAATCACATCCAAACATTCAATAGTTGTTGATTCTTCAAGGCGCTCATGTAATCAAATCACATCCAAACATTCAATACATCTCTTTTAATACATGGCACAAAATAAGTATCAATTCCAATTCATGCGCAAAGTAGTCATGTTTTTCAATGAGGCTTACGATTTACATTGTAAAGTCCCCAACTTAGGTTTTATTATTCTACAGTAGTCCTTGAAAAATTTAATTCACACACAAGTAAATTCTATACATCACCTATAATGCATGCACGAATAGAATTATTTCATGCATTTATAGACTGAACCCAAAATAAATCAAGCATTGAGTAGAGCCTTTTATTGACAGGTCATTGTTATCAGACTAATTGGTAAGTGTGGACACAAACTGGTCTCTCTAACTTCCACAGGAATCTAGAACAAAACAAGACATATACACACTTCACCTTAGACTTCATTATCATATAACCTAGTTTGGAGAGGTACAAGCGACATACCTTTTAAATGATGCTTGATCGTCTCTAGTGTCATCATTGTAGCTCATCCTTGAGTTTGCGGGATGGCGAACTTGTTTAAGAAGAACAAACCAACAAAGAGAGATAACATAGATATATATATTCCAACGAATCTTATGTATAAGATCAAGAAGTTATACAATAAAAATTAAGACACCTTTATAGAGAAGAAATGTATTGTTGCATTATATTAAATGGAAAGTGGAGAATACAACCCACGCCTTGATGTTGTAAGGTCCCTTTCAATGGCTCTTTGCTCCAACACACACACCTTTGCTCTAATGCTTTTGATGAAGAAGATCCACAATCTGACTTAGAGAACTAAAGCAAAGCTCTCAAATATAATATGTAGTAGAACTATTCATGCATATGCAAACCCTTTCCAAACCTTAGCCTTTTCCATAAGAGATCCTTCTTTATATAGGGTGAAAGAAAGATAGATGAGGGGGCTAGGATGATCCCACTAAATCAGATAAGTGAATAAGATCCAAACCGATCAGAGGCCACCTAATCTTCTAGAAGATTCCCTTCTAAAACATTCATGAATTTTGACTTTTCCATTGCTTAAGCATTGTTGCACCCTATGCAGAGGTAGCCTGCGACGATGTCACAGTCCAAATTTAGCACAGAGTGCGATGATAATGCATCGTCACACCCCATGCATACAATAGGGTGTGACGAACTTCCTTGTTATAGTTTTTGAAAGATGAAAAACAAACCACGTTTCCCATGGAGAAAGTCTCTTTTAATATTTTTAGGGAACATGGAAATGAGTTAAACACATGTTTATTTTCAGGGAACATGGAAATGAGTTAAACACATGTTGTCAATTGATCACTGGGGTGACCAAAATAATGTGTAACAGAATGCTCCCCAAAGTATGAAACTGGAACTTATGACAGCTGAAATACTTTGTAGAATGTGTGTTGAAAACAAGGAGTGCATCGATCGAGACCTTGCAAACAATCAAGCATCTGCATAATAACATACCATCTTCTAAGGTAGGCATTCCCATGCTCAAACTAAAAGTGAATCTAATCATAAGTGTCAAGTGATTCATGGCCACTAAATGTACACTGTGAATCCATGTCATCATGATTCGGCATAGCCACCAGAAATACACTATGGATCTATGCTCTAAAAGAAAAATTTGGACATAGCCACGAGACATACACAATGGATCTATGTGTTAGTACAAACTTATGAATACTTTGTTGCAACCTTGACCAAGATGATGAGATCCAAGGTATTCATTTCCATCGTCTCTAAGTATGAATCTAGCCATGTGATTACAGGTGTCGAAGTCGAACATGGTAGCCATGTAGATTAACATGGATGAGGATTGAACTATATATTTTGTACATCGAAATAGTTAATAAAAATAATAATCGTTGGTTGAAGTGCACTTGTGATGATAACGATGGGGGCTATGATTCCACAAGAGAGGGAGCTAAAGAGGGGTCCAAGAAGTTACCCATTCCTAATACTCATCTATTTCATTATAATATTTATTCCCTTAGAAATATCAAAGAGTTATTAAAGTAATGTAAGAGTGGTAGGGGGGAAAGGTCAACTCACCAAATTTATGATTGCATGGGCTGAGTAAAACCACTTTTTGGGAAATGTGTGAGTCAATCTTGCATGAGAAGAAAATGAAATCCGAGTTCAATCTTGGGTCAATTTTTCATGTTAGTTTGGAGGATCAAGAGGAGGAATGAGTGCTAGAAAAGAGCACCATCCATGTTCTATGCTTAAGTACAATCATTTTTGGGATGAGTTTTATGCTAGAAATGAGGTTGTAAGCATGTAGTGAAGGTTGAATGTCTGTAATGACATTTCTTGTTGAGGAAATGGATCAAGAGCCTTGTGAAGGTTGTTGTGATCACTATTGGAGCAATCGAGAGTTCCTAGAGTCCCTAGCTGTGAGATTATTAGCCAACCAAGTGCACTGAAGTCCAGGAGGGAAGTGGGAAGGCCCAAGGGACTACGTGGTAGAGAAGGGGGACCTCGTTCCTTTGGTTATGAATGTTGAAGGGAAGAGGGATAGGGGATTGAGATTGTTTTTGGAGTAGAACCTGAGTTTTGAATGCTAATTTTGGAGAGTTGAAAGACAAGAGGGCCAAACCTCCTTGTTGACTCATAACCTCACTCAGGGGTGGCTTGTTGTTGATATTTGGAACAAAAAATCTATAGCTCAAAGTAACATCCCTTGTATACATCCAGTCGGTTCAGCTAATTAAACATATTTTATGATATTATTATGATGTTATTTACACTGTGTATGTGATTTTTTGGATGTTATTGAATTTCTTGATGAGATTTCATTCATGGGTTTTTATTTATGTTGTTAGATGCATGAATAAATTAGCATGTGCCTACTGTTGATTTTATTGTATGTCAAATTTTTTTAAGTGGGTTTAGCATGTAGGGTTCCTTACAATAGACATATTCAACCTTGGTTAACCATAATCATATGGAAACGAATGGTCAACCATATTCAAGCATGGCCAACCATGGTCAACCCAAGTCACCCATGGTTATGTTATTATATGCCTTATGACATAACCCTACCCTTCATTAATGTTGCATTGTAATAGACAAAGGACATAACCCAACCCTCCATTAATACAATAGGACATAATCCAACCCTTCATTAATGTCACAAGGAAAATTAACTCTGTTATAAACTCCGTTGGGAATCCAACACCCTCAACACAATCACAATCCCTTGACAAATGTCTCAATGTGACGAACATAACTTGACATCATAATGTGACAAAGATAACCCAACAATCCAATGTATTGAACATAATCTAACATTGCAAAGTGTTGAACAAAACCTCACGTCATAATGTGACGAACATAACCCGATGTTGCAATGTGAAAAACATATCCTAACTAGGGATGATTTTAAGAATAAAAATTTATTTTAAAATGTAGAAACCTTGGCGAATCTTACTAATCCTTCATATGCCAACTATAAATGTTTGGCGATATTTTTGTAAAAATATTCAAATTTCTAAGGATTTTATATAACGTTTATAAAATTTTGGCGATTTTTAAGGTAAAATAATTTTATCCTATAGAATTTGGGCGAATCATTTTTAAAATAGTGAATCTCATTTTTGGAAAAACCATGGAAAATTAGCCCATGAGCGAAATTTAGCCCCTAAAATCATCCATGATCCTAACGTCACAATGTGACAAACATGTCCTAACATCCCATTCGAACATAACGATTTACCAATGTCACATTGTGATGTAATCTAACATAACATGACATATGATCCATATTATTTTGATTACAAAATGAAGGCAGATATATAATAATGAAATATATAGAGATATTGTGAGATACGTAGAAATATTGTGATAAACATCGAGATACGGTAATGCACAATTTTTATTAACGAAAGAATGTACAGAAACTATAAAATTACAGAGTGAATGACACGCTAAAATGGTGGTATCTTATCTCTGAGAAGAGATGTGATGGCTACGCTCATCTGCAAGAAGATGATGATGTTTACAATGAGGCTCTCTAGACCTTTTTAACATAAGGAAAATCCAAAACCCTAGCCCCAGAAGATGAAACGCCAAAAGATGTGTGGACCCTGATGGGGTAAGTTGGTACGTCAACTTCCCAAGGGTGTAACTTTTTCATACGATCTTCGTTTGGGGCGCACGATAGCGTTTTTGAAAGGTCTATCTGAGGAATACATATTTTTCCATCACATTTTGGATAGAGCCTACATTATGACTATGGAAGGCCCATAAAACGTTGTTTAGGGCCTCAAAATGGCCCCGAAAGTTTGGGACCCGAAAAGTTGTAGAAAAACTGCTAAGGTGGAAACCCATGTTTGGAGCCAATGGAATAGGTGGGTAGACACTGATTTCCTCCTGGATTAATCGTCCCCCCTTAGGAAGCAATGGTATCCATTGTGTGAAGTTCCTGAAGAATCTTTTGTTGAATTTGAACCTTGGAGAGTTGCTTGCCTTGCTGAAGACATTGTCTTTCTTAGCTTGTAGAAGGTTGTTATGAACCTGTTGTTGAAGGGGTTGGATCTTCTTAACCTATCTGATTGCATGATTTGTGGGAGTGTGGCAGGACTCTGTCGGTGAAAATGGAGTAGGAATATCTTGATGCTCTTATACAATCTTGTTCATCTGCTTCTGTTGGATATAAGTGTCTTGGGCCGAGGATGCAATGGTTGTAGTTTTCTTCTCTTATGACCAAGTTGTGAAGAGGGTAAACTTTGTGGTATGAGATATTACTTTGCGACACTTTTTTATCAGAACATTAGTTGGAACTACCTCTGGTATCTTGTAGGGATGAAACCCTAGAGTAACAATGATGCTATGGGGTTGAGACTTATAAACAACATGACTCTTCTACATATATGGCTGACCTAATGGAACATCAGAGACTTCCAATGGGGAAACATCACAAAGTACCTCATCCTTGAAGGGTTTGATGTTGTATTATAGGAGAAACTATTGGATGACACAAAGATCTTGTCCCTAGAGAAGTCGTCTGATGTTGTATGGTTGTGGTGTTACAAAATAATAGGTGTGCTTGTTTAAAAATAGAAGATATATCAATATTGTCACCCAACCATAGGCCAAATCCACCCCCGAGCACCTTAACCTTGAAAGAGAATAATTCCAGAAGCAAAACCTAGTCCTAATCACCAATAAATGTAGTGTGCCTCTCTATAGACCTAACACACAAGATAGAAAGTCCAAACCATAACCAATAGAAATTCTAAGACTAAACTGAGAATACAGGTTGCAGTAGCTACAACTGTAACTACTCTCTAGACTTCCTCACTTACTCGGTTTTTGCATTGCGCACTCTTACATTTCTGCAGTTGCGAGCTATGTATACCAAATGATATCTGGCATCCTATATTTATATTGTTTCTCCTTAGCTTTCTGGGTCAACTTCTCATTCTGGAGGCTAAAAAATCAACATTAAATATTTCCTTTAGTTGACTTGTCTTCTAGGGTTATGTCCAATGCTTTAGGGTTTCTTCTTGCTTCCCAGAATATTTTATTCTTGTCAGGGTTACACGTGGAGGTTAATACCTCCCGCAACTACCATAATATAAACACTCCCTCCTAGATAGGGAGGTATTGAAGGCAATGGTCTTGATCACAAACATACCATTCAATCAATAACATCAACATAGCCATATATGCTATATCATGATTAGATCACGAGCACCATCATCATTATCAGTATCATCTGATAGCATCAAGTGCATCATCTCTCTAAGCCATACTCCATCTGAGTAATCGTGCATGGTGTTTAATAAGTCACTCAATCCACGAAGTGATACAATAACCATTCTTCTAATCCAGACATGTGTCATAAGAGAATAACTATTCCAACAGATGTTGGAAGTCATGCCATGGGCTACAAGGACTATTCTTCTAATCCAGACATACGTCCTAGAAGAATAAATGTACTAGACCATTTTCTGTCCGAAGAATGTTTTTCCATCAACACACTGAATATCCATCTAGCTGATAATCATTTTCAACACTACTGATAGTCTACATGTCAATCAGAACAATGTCATTTAATAGAACACAACTGTGTCTATCCATAGTAGTACACAACTACTATCCAGTGGTACACAAACACACCAAGTAACACATAACTACTTAATCAGCGACACATAGTCACAACCAGTGGAGCACATCCACCACAGTAGCATACATCTACTATCCAGAGACATACAGTCTTTGTATCAATCATATCATCTGATATCAACTTGCATAAAACAATATCATGATATAAATTGAGTCATCTAAACCATTCTTCCACTCACATCTGTGAGATCTAGAAGAGCATCTTMCCTCATAAATTAAAACACCATCCATGGGCCATCTGGACTATTCCTCTCAAGCATAAAAGAATAAGTCTCCCTGATTTCCAAGCCTAGACCATTCACCTAATTAGGCCATTCCTTCAACACTAAACATAGTGCCACCTGGATAGAATGAGTTTGCCCTAGGGAATGCATGTMCCTAATTGTTGAACCTGGACCATTCACCTAACTGGGCCATTCCTCCGACACAAAACATAGTGCAACCTAGAGATAATGAGTCAGCACTAGGGAATGACTGTTCGGACCATTTCCTAAGGAAATGTCTTTCCTGCACCAACCTCCAGAACGAACCATTCTTCGAAATTTCTCACAACTGTGAACTTCGAAAGAATGACTTCCCAGCGAGGTGGACCATTCTACTTGACCACTACTCAGACTAACTGCCAAGAAGAATGACTGTCCTAGACCATTCCCCCACACTGGCCATAAGGGGAATCGATGTCTATGGTACATCAACAATCTATTGAACCATTTTCATTACGAAAATGATTATCCGATCTGGACCATTTTTCGAACTTGAAAATGCATGTCTATCAGAAATCTCAAACCACTTTCCGAAGTCGAATGGAATTGCTCATTGTGGACCATTTTTCAAACTGAAAAATGACTATCCATAAATAAATAACACATCATTGCTCCCTCCCAAACTAGGAATAATATTTTCCTTTTTAAATAAGGAATTTGTCTCCATGAGCCCCAAATTGTTTCTTAAGTACGCAAACTTTTTCATCTTGGACTTAGGCTTTACCAAAATATATGTTATCTGCTTATTTGTGGAGATATATTGGAGATCCACTTCTCTTTTATGAACTTCATCACAAAGAATGTAATGCTTGATCTCAATGTACTTCGGTCTATTATGGAACACTGGTTTTCTCTGAAGGCTTCATTTAGCTCTTATCATTACAATATATATCATGGTTGAAGTCAACACTTTTGTTTCTTGCTAGCTCATGACATCGTGGAAAGGCTCAAACTGAAACATATCCAAGTAGCACTTCTTCTTCCATCATGAGAGTTTGCCATGGATTAGTAATCCATCATCCCTAACTTTTGAGTAACTATTTTGATACACTATCTCTTTCATAGAAAGTTTTCACCACGCTTTTGTTGTATATGAGATACTTCTGCATCAAGTTGTTTGAATTCATACAAGGTCTTCTTATATTTGCATACATGGATCTCTTTCTGATATACCTCAAGACCTTGAGATTTCTTTACATAAGATTCTTCCTCAAATTCTCTTATTGGGAAGAACAATATTTTACAACCAACTGATGTAAACTTCAATCCATGGATACTACAAGAGATATAATAACTCAGATAGAGGTATATATAGTTTACGGGAAAAAGCTGTTATCATAGTCTTCTCCTTCTTCAGAAAGAACCTCTAGTTATGAATCTTGCAATGCTTCCATTCATAATCCTTTTTCATAATTTCTTGCATACACTATTCTTCATCATATCTTAAATTACTTATGCTTGATTTCTTGTAGTGGGTTCAAACCAAGTTGGTAGTCTTGTGATTCTCAGTACAATAATTGGTTGTTCTGGCTTTTCTTTCTTTCTTGGAATCTTCATGTTTCACTCTAGCTCTTGTGTCCATGGAGTCTTCTATAGATTCCATGCCCTAAAGACTCCAACTTCTTCCTTTCATCATAGGATCATGGATGTAGATGGACAACCAAGGATACTTTAAGGCTTATTTTCGAGGAAGAATTCATCTAGAGTCAAATTGAACTCATACTTTTTATCATGGATACTACTTTCAATTTGAACATGGACGGATACTTCAAAATCCTCAATGGATCATATCATTTAGGATTATCTCCCTCCTAATCCTTTCTTCATTCATGATTGCATTCTCTTCTTTTGGAATTCTGTAATCATCTCCCTCCATCTAATATAGTCCATGCTTCCGTCTGCATTCCTATTTCCTTCTGCAAAGTGTCATAAGTCTTTTTCTAATTTCCTCTTTTTTGACTTCTTTTGGGTCTCTTCAGGTTTGATTCTGATTTTGGCTTATCTGGAAGTTGTTACTTATATAATAGCTTCGACATGAATGGTTACCAAAGATTGTCAACATACTTCATCTTTTCATGTGTATTGCTTGACTTGTAGTCATCCTAATAGAAATCATTATCCTTTTATTCTTCCATAGGTATTGTTTCCCTTGAACATATTTTCTTCTAAGAAATAGATATACATGATATGTACAGGAACTATGTAAACATGATATATACAAGAGCTTTGAAGAATATTGTTACCTTGACTTAGAAGAAGAAGTATGTTTTATCCTGCTTGACTTTCTTTGAGGGTTCCCTTTCTTCGACAACTGTTTCCTCGTCTATTTCCCTACTTCTCTTTAACTCATGACAGTGGTTCCTATAGTGACCATATTTTCGACAGTTGAAGCATTGTATCTTTGACATATCCTTTTCTTGATTTGGTTTCTTCCTTGAGCCAAACTTCTTCTTATTCCTGAAATTCTTGAACTTTGTTGTGAAAGCTTGATCATCGTATTTATTTTGGGATTTCTCTTTTGTGCTCATCCTTGATTCTTCTTGTGCACAACAAGTCCAAATTTCTTCAAATGTGGGATACTCCTTCCTTGTGTTCATGCTTGCGGAAAATGTATCCCATGTCTTGGGAAGACCATTGAGTACTATATTTACCAGTTCCTTCTTTGAAATGATTTCTTCAATAGCTTGTAGTTGATCTCTTAACTGAGAGATTCTCACAAAGTATGAAGTTATGATGTCATCATCATTTATTTTCATGTCATAGATCTCATTCTTTGGACTCATTACATGTCCAATGTTTCTGATAGAGAAGAGGTTAGTTAGGGTATCATACATCTTCTTAGATGAGTCAAGATGAGAGATGTAGGGTATCAAGTGGTATTTTATAGAGTCCACTATGATACTCATAGAATTGATATCATTGTCCTTGAACTTCTCCATAAATGCAACGTTCTAAGGTTCCTTCTCTTTTCCTTCTTCAAACTATGGTTCCATGATCTTTCCTTTCACGATATACAACACTTTATTCTTGGAAAGAATTTGATCAATCCTTGTCTTCCATTCTCTAAAGTTAGAATCCCCTTCTAACTTGTCTTCTGAATTCATAGAGTAAGTCATGAATTCTTTGACTTTGTCAACCTTTAATTTTGACCAAAAAATCAAACTTGGCATCTAATCTTGCTGAGAGTACCAGGGGGTGTGCTAGGCTAGGGCACACTAGGCTATCCAGAAATTAGGTCAATCTCTTCACTTAAGGTGCCTCAACAAGAGGGTTAGGGTTTTCTTGTTGCAACAAAAATTTTGACTGCAACTGTAACTCAACAAATCCTCCCAATCTATCTTCCAGTTGTTAGACTTGAAGAAATTAAACACAATAACAACAATTGACAAAATAGAGACAAGAACAGCAACATGGCGGAAAAGGCATAATAGCCAACACACATTTATTCACTCCAATGTTACATATTTATAGTACAATGGGTGATGCCACCTCATAGAGAGATTTGCTCTAGATCCTAAAATCATGCATTATGACTAGGCTAGGCAATCTTAACTAACTCATTAGTCATCACTTGAGGATATATTACTAATATCCTAAATGAATAATACAAATATAGGTGACAATTTAGACTTAGTGATTGGTAAAGGTAAGCCATAGGCTAACAAGACTATCCGAAGATATGATGGGCCCACATCTTGTTAGAAAATAATAGGTGTGCTCATTTAACCATAGACAATATAACAATATTGTCACCCAACCATAGGAAGAAGCCACCCCCGAGCACCTTAAACTTGACAGAGAATAATTCTGGAAGAAAACCCTAGGCCTAATAGCCAATCAATGTAGCATACCTCTCTCCAGAGCTAGCACACAAGTCAGAAATTCCAAACCTTAACCAATAGAAATTCCAAGCCCAAACTGAGAGTACAGTTTGCAGTTGCAGCTACTCTCTAGACTTGCACACTTACTCAGTTTATGTAGTGCACACTCTTACATTTCTGCATTTGCGAGCTGTGTGTACCAAATGAGATCTGGCATCCTATATTTGTATTGTTTCTCCTTAGCTGTCTGGGCCGAATTCTCATTTTGGAGGCTAAAAACTCAATATTAAATATTTCCTTTGGTTGACTTGTCTTATAGGGTTATGTCTAATGCTTTAGGGTTTCTTCTTTCTTCTCGGAATATTATATTCTTGTCATGGTTACACGTGGAGGTTAATACCTCCCACAACTACCATAATATCAACATGCGGGTGTGGTATTACCGATAAATCCAACTGCTTGACGAACTCTGCTGAGATGAGGTTATTTATGGCTTCCACTATCAACAATAAAATGTTGTGGGGTCCCCTTCACCGACATCCATGAATGGAAAAGGTTCTCCCCCTCCTCAGGATCCTCCGGTTCTTTTGGTTGAATTGTTGCGGCCACAATAGTAGCAGTGGGTTCTGCATCAATTATATGTCTCCTTTTTTATTATCTAAATCGATGTCCAAGTCGGGGTTGGACTTTATTTCTTTGATTTCGGCCACCAATGACTATTTCGAGAGACATTCATCGGTGTTGTGCCAAGGAATTTTTTGGAAGTTGCACTACTTCCCAGTGTCCTTCTTTGTCTTCCTGTTACCCTTCTTTTCACGTGGCTTGGAATTTTTGTGTTGAGACTAACTACTCTGTGAGTTAGGGATGCGTTTACCATACTTTGGTTGTTGTGGATTTGTAGACTCAAATTCCCCCTTGTTTTTCTACTTAAATTTTTGCTCGATTTTGACAGTATATCTATAATCGACTCTCAGCAATAAGATTCCCAGAAACTCCATTTCGGTTTGGAAGTACCTATGTAGAGCTTCGCGGTATTTCTGAAGTAGATGCCACTCAGAGTCTTTGACATCCATCTTGGTGCGCAAGGTATGGAAGGTATTTTTGAACTCTGACATGTTTGGTCCCATTTTTGATGCAACATTGTCCATCTCATGTATTGGTCATCATAGTTTCCCTCAGGGTAATATTTTTGCTTGACTACTTCCATAAAAAAAACCCAAGTGGGCTCGGCCCCAAATATTCTAGAGTCCTCTCTGGAACTTTTCTCCCAGTAACTTTCCCACCAATGTTTGACATGGAGGAGAGCCTTAAGGAGCACAAAGGTGATCTTTTTTTTGTTGGAAAAAATGTGAACAGAGAAATAACTTTCTAGCAAATTTAACCATTTTTCCAAAGCATCCGCATCGATTTGACCTTCAAATATGGGAATATAAAAATTAACTTGTACCTTGAATGGGGTAGCATATCTAAAGCGACTGCTTGACGAAAACATGCCTGTTATTATCGGCAATCATTGAAGGATTTGGGAAAAATTCTCCAACATCTCGTTCTTCTTTTGCACGAGGGCTTCCATGAGAAAAAACTTGATGGGATCTTCTGCTCTCATGTGTCTCTTTTCTTCTGCCATGGGAGGCCTCTTGAGTTGATGAGAGCAGTTGTCCTCAACGGAAACTAGCTCAAGACCCAACTCTCTGTACCCTGACCTCGTCGGGGACATGCAGTAAGAAACGACAATGAGCAGCCTGCTATGATTCCACTCATCCATATTATTTTGAGAACGAAATGAAGGCAGAGATATAACAATGAAATATATAGAGATATTGCGAGATACACAAAAATATTGCAATAAAGACCGAGATATAGTAATGCACAATTTTTATTAATGGAAGAATGTACAGAAACTGTAAAATTATAGAGTGAATGACTCGCTAGAATGGTGGAAGCTTATCTCTGAGAAGATATGTGATGGATACGCTCATTCACAAGAAGATGATGATGTTTACAATGAGGCTCTAGAGGACTTTTTAACATAAATAAAATCCAAAACCCTAGCCCCGAAAGATGAAACACCAAAAATCATGTGGGCTCCGATGGGGTAAGTTGGTATGTCAACTTCCCAAGGGCTTAACTTTTGCATACAATCTTCATTTGAGGCACACAATAGTTTGTTTGAAAGGTCTATCCGAGGAATACACATTTTTTCGTCATACTCTGGTTAAAGCTTACAGTGTGACTGTGGCGAGCCAATAAAACATTGTTTAGTGCCTCAAAACAACTCCGAAAGTTTGGGACCCGAAAAGTTGTAGAAAAACTGCCTAGGTGGAAACCCATGTTTTCAGCGAGTGGAATAGGTGGGTGGCCACTGATTTCTATCTGGATCAACATCACAACATGATGAACATAACCTAATGTCACAATGCAATGAACATATCCCAACATTGCAATTGAACATAACCCTTCACCAACATCACATTGTAATGCAATCCAAACATGGAGCAATGCAACAGAGATGGTCAGTCCAACATGATCAAGCATAGTCTACATGGTCAAATTTGGTCAACCATAGTCAATATAGTCAAACATGGTTAACCATATTAACCATATTCATCCTTATGTTGACCATAGTAAACCCTCGTTCACCATAAGTTGACCATATTTTACCATAGTCAACCATGGTCAACATAACTTGATGTTGTAATTTGATGAACATATCCCAACGTCGCAATGTGACAAATGTATCTTGTTGTCACAATGTAACGAACATGACTTAACGTCGCAATGCGATAAACATATATGAATGTGCAATCATTGGTAACCATAGGAAAGCACAATCAACCATGGTCAAACATGATCAAACGTGGGCAAGCATAGTCCACATGGTCAAATGTGGTCAAACATTGTCAAACATGGTCAACCATATTGAACCATAATCATGGATATGCCAACCGTAGTAAACCCTCATCAACCATAAGTCCCATATTTAACCATAATTAACTAAAGTTGATCATACTCAACCATAATCAATCATGCTCAACCAAAGTTAACATAACTCAACACCATAATCTAACGAACATATCCTAACATTGTTATATGTTTTGAAAGGAATTCTCGAGATGGTGGAGGGATTGATAGAACCAATTGACTCGCAGTCTATTCTATGTCGAAGCAGCAACGGATGTTGTAGAGGGCGAACACCGTGTTGCCTCTGTTCTCTATGGACGACAGTATACGGAATCTGGTGCAGAATCCGTAAACCCTTGGCCACGTCGACCTTTCCAGGGAGCTAAAATTCGCTCTCAATGAAGTGCTCAAACACAAGTATTACAAGATTAAAGTCAGACTGTCTCTTTGGGAATCATCTCACTATCATTATAAGCAGTTTTTCTCAACTCTATGGAGTGTTTTGCTTTTCTGTTTGCGCTTTTTCTTGTGGCCGTGAACTTGGTACAGGCCTACTGCAGCTTGTGGGGATGCAAAAAAATTGTGAGGTAACATTTGACCATTACTATAAGCAGTATTTCTCAATTCCATGGAGTGTTTTTGCTTTCCTGTTTGCGCTTTTCCCTGTGGCCGTGACCATGGTACAGGCCTGCCGCAGCTTGTGGGGATGCAAAAAGGTCTAAAATCGGGTTGTTGTAGATTTCTCATGGTAATTTTCGATTCGTTATCGTTTCTAACAAATTACATAGCTTAGTTATTAGACACTTTCTCGTTTCTAGAACCATGCACTATATATGATGCTTTATCCATATTGTTATTTTAAGATAAAAACCTGACAGGTAATGAATAACCTAATAGCAATGAACACAAGCATCAGCCCTACATACATTTATTTTTATTTTTAAATTAAAAATAAAATTTAAATAGTAAAGTTATACAAATATTTTTTTAATATAATAATATGATGTATTTTCATAAACTTTGTCCAATAACAACTTTAATAAAAAAAACTGACAGTTTTTAATAAATTCTCTTACTTCGATTCTTCCATCAAATTAAAAAAATTGTCGCTTCAATGTTTTAAATTAGTCTACCAAGTGGCACACTAACTAGATTAAAGTAAAACAACGCAATGAATTTTTTATTATGATAAAGTAGAAACAAATAATATAAATGCAACTTAATGAGAATTTATTAAAATATTTATATTCTTTTCATTTCAAACCCAATAAATCTAAAATTTTAATAATTTTATACGAATCATAATCATAAATCTAAAATTGTAATAATTTTCTACGAATCATAATCATAAATCTAAAATTGTAATTATTTCCTTCACGAAGCATTATAGTGCATCTCTAGTTTCCAGGGCCCTTTTTAAGGAATCATCTTACGTCATCAAAGGATGCAAGGGTTCAAGGAAAGGACTGTAATGCTGAGATGTTGATTCCTGTCCCAGAAAAGGTATTCCCGATTACTAAGGTATTTTCCATGCTTTATTAAAAGGCACTACATTTCTCTTCCATTTAATTTTATGTGTATGGGATTCTAACATAAACATTCAAACAATATTACATTAACATGATCAAAATGAAATTAAATACACATAATTTGTCCACTGCTTTTTTTTCACGAGTATGGAGATTCTAATATAAAAGACCTATTTGTTTAATGCTTATTTCTTTTTATAATAATACACCTTTTTTTTTTCTTTAATGCCACCCCTCCCACATTATGAAGATTCAATATACTATTCTATGACTCAATAAAATTTGATAAAGAAAAGTTAAGATACTCGTATCCAATTTTAAAAATTAAATTATTAGTTTAATAAAGCATAATTTCGTCTATAAATATGGGCAACTGTATTGAAATATCATAAATATGGGTAATTGTTTTAAAGTATTTTGTAAATATTATTAATATTTATTTTTAACTTTTACATATTTATTTATTTAAAAAATGTTTTCTTTATTATTATTTTAATTTTTAATTTTTAATTGAAATAAGGAAAGGAAAAAGTATAATGTTATGCTAATATTTTTCCAAAAATGAATAAGTAGATAATAAAATTGGAGATGTTTTAAAGTTTGAAATATAACTTTGTTATTTTTTAAAATATAAATAATTTATAAAGTTGATTTTTTTTTAAGTTTTAAAAGTATTTATAAAATTTTCTTAAAGTTATATTAAAAAATAAATATAAATTATAAAAACTAAGATTTTGAAAATATTTTGAAATTTATAATAGTTTTAAATTTTAAAAATTAATTTTAAATGTATAAAAAATGTTTAATTAAAGATTATATTTTTATATTTATTTAAAAATTTAATATCAGATTTATTTATTTTAAGATATTTATTAAAATAAAAATTATTTTTAAATTTAAATGTAAATGAGTCTATAAATAACCTGTAAAAACTAAACTATTTACAATTACATTCTCTCTCTATATAAGTTATGTCTTGATAAAATACAACTGATATCAAGTAAATATTATATTAAGTTAATATAAAATTTAGTTTTAATTTCATCAAGTTATATATTATATTATATTAAGTTAATATAAAATTTAGTTTAAATATTATATTAAGTTAATATAAAATTTAACCTATCAATATTGTTTAGGTATTTAATTAGTTTCTTGAAATGTAAATTTTGTTGAGTATTTAGATAGTTCGCGAACATCCAGTGGATATATCATCCGGGAAATTTTCCAATTGGAATGAAATTGCTGCCTCTTCTCATGTTAATGCACAAAGGTTTGCTGGAAGTAAACATCTCAGAGCAATGCTATATTTCTAGCAATTTAATCTCAAACATGGACGGCATTAAAATCCAGTATGGAAATCAAATTAATTGTAGGCAGGTGTAGGATTGGTAAGATTTACAATTCCTGATTATCGTTACATTGGAACAAATGGGTTTCTGGAATTACATCAATTAGACGTCCGAGTTACAATTTGGTTTCCGTCGAACCAAACAAAATGAAAAAGTCAGTTGTAAAATAAATCTATGCCAGAGAAGATATGACTGATATTTAAGAAAAAACCAAAGTTGGCAGGACGTGAAAGACGTTTTTAAACAGCCGGTTTCATTTTCTGTACACGCCATACTTAAAAAAACTGCCAATGGAAACCAGATGCCACCTTAAAATGGGGAACAGGCCCATCAGGGAACTTTAACTCCACTGATGCGAGGTCGTCTCTCTATGGCTTCTCCCAGTAAATTTGCCAATGAAACCTTTCTTTTCATGGAAACAGTAGTAGGCTGTGCATGCATTGATTGTAATTGTGTGATGTGCCTCCTTATCCTCTTAACGTCCTCCCGCTGCACAGGTTTTATGATGAAGTCCTTGGCTCCTTCTTCCAAACATCTGCATACACTCTAACACCATAAATACACTCTTCAACTTCAATACGGTTTTTTAAGGCCAGGAGCAGTTTTAATTGCACATTTAATGGTATAGTAAGAAAACTCGCCTACGTTCATCCTAACCCTATTTAGCCACAAATCCAGCAGAGATTAATTAATGCATAAAGTAATTTATCAAGCCTCCAGGCACATTTAACAAATCAGATGCATTTATGCTTGTCTATATTTTTAATAGGCTAGCGTTATTAGTAACAGTGAAGTAATAGATTCTTCTCTTTAATTTTTCCAATTTTTTAATAAAGAATCTGTCATTTTCATTATTTTAATTTCATTAAATTTTTTAAGTTTAATTAAGATTTTTAAACAAGTGGCATAATATTTTGTATATTTGTAAAATTTCAAATAAAATACTTTATAATTATATATATATAACTTTACATGATTATAACATTGTAAATAAAGGAATCTAACATTTCAATATCCCAACTTGAATATTTGAAAGATCTTTAAATTCTAGATTGAAAACTAAATACTTTTTATTAAAACCATTTCACAATTTTATATAACTTTACATGAGTATAACATTGTAAATAAAGAAATCTAACATTTCAATATCCCAACTTGAATATTTGAAAGATCTTTAAATTCTAGATTGAAAACTAAATACTTTTTATTAAAACCATCTCACTTTTCACTTTACAAATGTCATTGAATTAATATTAAAAACAAATAACATATTTTATTAAAATTTCATATTATTTTTATATTAAGTTTGATATTTAATTCTTTAAAAATATATTACTTTATTATTATAATTTCCATTTCCATATAATGTGGGTTGAGTTTTTTTAGAATTTAAGATTAATTATTTTAGTTGCATTAAAAATATATTATTCTATTATTATAATTTTCATATAATGTGGGTTGAGTTTTTTTAGAATTTAAGATTAATTATTTTAGTTCAAAGATATGTTTTAAAAGTGAAATTCTACCTTTTTATGAATCATCAATATGTTATTTTTATTGACATAGTTTTGATTAACTAAGAGTTTGTCTTTCTAAAATGTAAAGAAATTAGTTAATGACCCAAACCTATAGACATATGCTCCTTAAGAACCACTGCCAAATCATTTTAAATAACCTGATTGTGATAACTTAATGATAATAATTTCACCACCTTCAAAGAAAAAAAAACATTTTTAAAAATTATAATATATTTGTGTTAATACATATTACATCAAACATTAACTTACCCTTCTTCTAGCTAAGTTGTGCCTCTCTTCCCCCTACACTTGTAGATATTTTTTTATTGTATATAGAAAAGCTATATTTACAAGAGGATTGGAATTTAAAATTCAATTAAGATCTCAAATTTGACAATTAATAACATTTG
>JASDQU010013295.1:0-34211 GCA_032191745.1 Picea mariana
TCTTGTCCATTCAATACTTTAGAACTAGGGAAAGAGTAGTATTCTGTCACAGTTTGTTCCAGATCCAGGTGGATCTGGGGAGATTGGTCTGTGTCCGCACTCACGAATTTATCCTTGAACAAGAAGGAACCACAAAACGTTGCATTTATGGAGAAGTTCAAAGATGATGATATCAATGCCATGAGTATCATAGTGGAATATATAAAATACCACTTGATACCCTACATCTCCCATCTTGACTCATCGAAAAATATGTATGATGCCCTAACAAATCTCTTCTCGGTCATAAACATTGGACAAATTTACGAGTCTGAAGAATGAGCTCTGTGACATGAAGATAAATGATGACGACATCATAACCTAATACTTTGTGAGAATATCTCAGTTAAGAGATCAACTACAAGCTATTGAAGAGATCATTTCGGAGAAAGAATTGGTAAACATAGTACTCAATGGTCTTCCCAAGACATGGGATGCATTTTCTGCAAGCATGAATACAAGGAAGGAGTATCCTACATTTAAGGAGCTTTAGAATTTCCGTGCTCAAGAAGAATCTAGGATCAGTGCAAAAGAGAAACCCCAAAATAAGTATGATGATCAAGACTTCGCAACAAGATTCAAGAATTTCAGGAACAAAATAAAGTTTGGTTCAAGGAGGAAGCCAAATCAAGAGAAAGATATTTCAGAAATACAATGCTTCAACTGTCGAAAGTATGGCCACTACAAGAATCATTGTCCCAAGCTAAAGAAAAGGAAAGGGACACATGAAGCATCAGTTGCCGAAGAAACGAAACCTACCAAGAATACCAAGCAGGACGAGAAAGACTTCTTCTTCTAAGACAAGGTAACAATATTTCTTGTACATATCTTATTTGCATAGTCTCTGTACATATCTTGTATATCTATCTCTTAGAAGATAATATGTTCCAAGAAGAAATATACCTATGGAAGAACAACAAAGATAAGGATTTCTATCATTATACAAGACAAGGTAATACACATGAGAGGATGAAATACATCAAACAAATCATATGGAAGCTATTACAAGATAATCCAAAATTAGAATCAATCCTGAAGAGACTTAGAAGAAGAAAAGACATAAAGAAGTCAACAGTCAAGAGGAAATTGGAGAAAAGACTTATGATTCTTTGCAGAAGATAATAAGGATGCAGACATAAGCATGGAATCTGTTAGATGGAGGGAGCCAATTATATATTTCCAAAAGAAAAACATGCACTCATACATGAAGCAAGGATTAGGAGGGAGCTAATCCTATGATCCATTGGAGATGATAAAGTATATATCCATGGTAGTAGCCATGAAAGGCAGTACATGTTCAATTTGACCTCAGAAGAAGTCTTATTCGAAGAGAATCCTTAAAGTATCTCTGGTTTTCCATCCACATCCATGATCCTATGATGAAATAAAGAAGTGGAATCTTTAGGGCATGGAATCTATAAGAAACTCCATGGAGCCAAGAGCTAAAGAAAAACATGAGAAAGAACATGAAGATTACAAGAAAGAAGAAAAGCCAAAACATCAGTCATTGTATCAAGAATCACAAGATTATTAGCCTGCTATAAACTCACTAAAAGAAATCAAGCAAAGGAACTGAAAGTTGTGATGAAGAATAGTGTATGTATGCAAGCATTGCAAGATCCAAAACTAGAGATTCGCCCAGATGGAGGGAGAATACTATGATGATTACTTGTTCCAGTAAACCAGATATATCTCTACATGAGCAATTATATCATCCGCAATATCCATAGGTTGGAATTGACATCAAATGAATGAAAAGACTATTCTCCAGAGCAATTAAACAAAGAGCATATGAAGAATAATCTCAAGACTTTGAGAAAGAGACCCTTGTATGCAGATGGCAGACGATAATTTGATGGAAAACCTCCAACGCACAACAGAAGTGTGGTGAATATTTCTCAGAATGATTACTCAGAAAATCAAGATGATGGATTGCCAATCCATGACAAAGATCTCAAAATGACAGAAGAAGTGCCACATGGATATGTTTCAGTTTGAGCCTTGCCATGATGTTATGAGCTAACAATAAACAAAAGAGGAATCCAACAATGATATACTTTATTGATCAGAGATACATGTAGCCTTAAGAGAAAACCAGTGTTCCAGACCAAAGTACATTTGAAATCAAGCATTACATTATCCGTGATGAAGTCCAAAAAGGAGAAAGTGGTTCTCTAATACATATCTCCACAGATGAGCAGATAAAGAAGACATTTTGATAAATCTTTTGTCCAAGATGAAAGAGTTTGCGTACTTAAGCCAAAGCTCATGGAGACGACTTCCTTATTGAAAAAGGAAGAGATGACTCCTAGGTTTTGGAGGGAGCACTGATGTACTATTGATTGATGGACAATCATTTTTCAGTTCGAAAAATGGTCCAGGATGAGTAGATTCTTTCCAGTTCAGAAAGTGGATTGAGATTTCTGACAGACATACATTTTCCAGTTCATAAAATGGTCCATATCGCTGATGTACCATAGACAACGACTTCCCATTATGGTTAACATGGGAAGTGGTCTAGGACAGTCTCTCTTCTTGAGGGTTACTCAAGAAGACTGGCTCGCCTCACCGAAAAGCAATTTCCCATTGTGGTTAACATGGGGAATGGTATGTTTTGGAGGTTGGTGTAGGACAATCATTTCCTCTTGTGGTTAACATGGGAAATGGTCTGGACAGTGATTCCTTAGGGTGGATTCATTCTCTCCAGGCCGCACTTTGTTTTGTGTCGGAGGAATGGCCTAGGGTGGGGAATGGTCCAGGTTCAGCAATCAGGGATAGACATTCCTTAGGTCAGAATCATTCTATCTAGGTTACAGTTTGTTTAGTGTCGGAGGAATGGACTAGGGTGGGGAATGGTCTAGGCTCAGAAATCAGGACAACTATTCTTCCTTGACTGAGAAGAATAGTCTAGATAGCTCATCATTGATGTCTTACTTTTAAGGGAAAATGCTCTTCCGAGATCTCACAGATGTGAGTGGAAGAATGACCCAGATGATTCAGTCTATATCATAACATTGTTTTTGTGTAAGTTGATATCAGATGATTGTTATGAAGAATGCATGACAGTAGATGTATACTATTTTGGTGGATGTGTTCCACTGTTTGTGACTATATGTTACTGATCAAGTACCTGTGTGATACTTGGTGTGGTAGTGTACCACTAGATTGTAGTTGTGTACTGCTATGGATAGACACAATTGTGTTCTATTGAATAATATTGTTCTGATTGCCTTGAAGACTATCAGCAGTGTTGAAAATGATTATCATCTAGATGGATAATCAATGAATAGATATTTCCCAGACAGAAAATGGTTCAGAAAATTATTCTTCTAGATTAGAATAATGGCTCTTGTGTCACTCTATGGAGTGAGCATCATGTCTAATTACTCAGATAGAGTATGGTTCCAAGAGATGATGCAGCTGATGACACTGATGGTGATGATGGTGCTCATGATCTAGTCATGAGATAGTCTAGACGACTATGTTGATGCTACCGGGTGAATGGTATGTTTTGTGCTCAAGACCATTACCTGTAATACCTCCCTAGCTAGGAGGGAGTGTTGATATTATGGTAGTTGTGGGAGGTATTTACCTCCACGTGTAAACCTGACGAGAATAGAATACTCTAGGAAGCAAGAAGAAACCCTAATAAGTTGGCTAATAACCCTAGAAGACTTGTCAGCTCAAGAAGATAATTTGTATTAGGTTATTAACCTCCAAGAGAAGAAGTCAGCCAAAAGAAATAATATATACTGAACAGACAGATACCCAGAATGAGAATTCGGCCCAGGAAGTTAGCCAGAATTACTATAAATACAGGAGGCCAGTCTTCATTCTGGTAGGTTGTTTCAGAATTGCAGAGCAACACTTGTGCACACTGCAGTGCCCAGTTTTGTGCATAGGTTTGGAGGAGAGTTTTCATTGCAGCTGCTGCAGCTAGCAGATCACGTTTGTCTTGGACTATCTCTTGGTTAGGGTTTGGACTATCTTATCAGCTCTTGTTGGTGCGCTATCCTTGGGGAAAGGTCCGCTACCCTTTGTTTGGCTATCTAGCCTAGGGTTTTCTTCTGAAGTGATTCTCTGTCAAGGTTAAGGTGCTCAGAGGGTGGCTTCAGCCTATGGTTGGGTGACAATAGTGATATTGTTAATGTTAAAATGAGCACATCCATTATATTCTAATACTTTGATCCTTCAACTCCTATATGGACATACATTCCTCTAACTTCATTTTCCGAACTGTAAGCACCCTATGCCTTCCCCATTTCCCTGCACTATGCAGAAATTTGGTTTAGTTCTGACAATCGTTAACTCTACAAAATGTCCAGTCAATCGAAATTTATCAGGCTATCAGACTTTAATAATTTTCCAGAATAAACCAATCTGATTCAACAAATTAATATCAAATTCCATTTTTTGTAGGTCTTGGTCAGTCAATAACCCCTCGACTTCAATCTCTAAGCCCAGTTCTATTTTTCCACAAATTTTGGGCACTAGCCCCCTTTTCTTCAGCCCTTGGTTCTCATGTGACCACAGTTGTGACCCAACGCTTATGATTTGGGCGCTTATCTGGAGCTCTGAAACTTTAGGCTCCAGGATTCAGAGGTTTTCCCTTTTTCTATGCGTCCCAACATCACTGAACAATGAATTGTAGAATGCACGAAGAACAATGGATCTACATTCCACCTTCCTTCGTGCACCACTTCTTCTGGAGTGTCAAGTCTCTGGACTTCATGATCTAGTGCCATGCGTCCACTGGGGCCCATGCTTTCCATACTCAAACTAATAAATGTCGAAACGTCACATCAACTTTAGTTATTTTCAAATTGTGGGGAAATGGGTTGGTGGTTTTGGAGTAACCCGCCAATCGTTCCACAATTGTCCCCACACTGACATGTACCCCTTCTAGAAAATCATGGTTTGGATTGCGGGACTTGCTTGTAGAATTATCTGTTGCGCAACTTCAATCCCCGCAATGCCTCCCAACCCTTGATCTTGATAGATCATGACCAAATTTAATGCGGGCCCAATCCAACTAACTTCTTCGTCATGCTTAACTACCTTGTGCCACCACCAAGAGCGCCACTCGACAGGACACACGAAGCTGACATGTGGTCCAATCAAGCGGGTGACATATGTCACGTTCTAATAAAATTTCCCTCTTACCAAGGTTCTTAACTCACTGACACGTGGCACACATGCCATGTTTCCACGCCATCCTTAGTGACGTCAGTAGGCCACGTCACTTCGGGACTTCGGGCTTCGGGAGATTTCACCTTCGCACACCTCGTTTCTCTCGAATGTCGAACTCTCGAACAAGCCGATCTTTGGACAAACATCTCTTGCGACGAATGGTCTGGATTAACTCCGGACTTTGGGACTTCGGGATTTTTCTCATCAACACACTCCATTTCTCCCAAATGTCGTATTCCCGAAAAAGATAACTTTTTGACACGTGTTCCTTGTTTGGATCGATGGACAAGAAATACATGAAGTTCGCTCTATCTTCTCTATATGTGACCGAGAGATGTGACCTCAGCTTAACATTTGGGAGCTTATCACACTTTTCATGATATCCAGTCATGCTTTAATGAACTATGAAGATCAACACCCAGGAGTGATTGCGGGAACTCAACTTGCTCATGCTTTAATTTCCTTGCCAATATCTGCAATGTGAAGATGCTCACCTGTAGTGGAATCAATATCCACCATTGATCTGTTGATCTAGAAAGATCAATGATCCTAAGGGATTGCAGAGTCTCAACTTACTCTCGCTTTAATTTCCTTCCCGATCTCCACAATTGATCCCCATCGTCGATCTCCCATCAATGAGATCTGACGACTCAACTTCAAACCTCGCGGTTCCAAACCCCCGATTACTACAGTCTCTTTTCTCTGCTATATTTCTTGAACCTTTATACCTCCTGAGCTTCCAAACATGGCCAAGGTGTTCTCTTGGCACTCTGGAATGATCTGAATTCAAATTTTGACCCTCTCAAGAAAAAATTTCTCTGATATTTTGATTCCATAACCACTTATACGGTCTAATTCCGGCTCAGTGTAAAAAACTGGGCTTTGAACTTCAATTTTTTCCATTTCGACAACAATTCTTTTCTAAAAAAAATTCTTCAGCTTCCACTAACATGGATCATCTAGGATCAGTGTTGAAACCATGGCTCTGATACCATTTTGTAATGTTCCCAACCACCAACAGGCCTAGTGATGCCACTTCTTGGACATCTCTCTTAGCTCTGATACCATTTTGTGGGAACCCCGAAAACCCAGGTCGGGCCATGTAACACCAACAAAATACTGCTAAGCTCTGATAGCATGTTAATTGTTCATCCTGGAGTACATATATATTACATGAATTTATAATGAAATAAAATATACCACTACCATACTAAATCATGCGAAATTGACCGTAAATCATACATGCAACGAAAGCACATGATAACATTGTAAGCATCACATACATGCCCAATCGACATCATTAAACAAAAATCGATACTTATATTTGGATTTTGAAGACCACCAACTGCGTGCAGACCTTCCACAAACCTCCCAACCTTAGACCACACTGCTCATCACTCTCAGCAGTGGGTCACCCCCGAGCTGGGACTAAACTCCGCTGGGTAAGGGATTCCTAGGCTTGGAAAGTCTAACAGGAATGTCGCATAGTTCAACATGAAGGATTCTCTCATAAGCCACTTATGCCCACTGCTCACAGACTCTCATTCCCCACATGCCTTTCCTACCCTAGGAGTATACACCTTCACTGTCACACAGTTCATCGGCTACTCCACCTCCCTTCTGTGGCTTCAACAACATGTCGGAAAGGAAATCTCAGAGCTTTATATCTATTACTAGACTCCCTCTAGGAGAATTCACTTCCTTGGCACTCTCTCTCACATGGAGAGAGTTTATCACAGGCCTGAAAACCTACCTCTTCAATATATGGGCCTGACAACCCACCTTTTCAAACCACAGGCTTGACAACCTATTTCTTTTATATAGCTCCTAAGACAAACGGGCTAGGGGTATTTACTAGAAAATGGATAAGTGTTGCATGAATGCTAGAAAGGGGTATGCTAAGAGAGACCATGAATGTCATGAAAGATATGGTGAAGGGGACCGTGAATGGTTGCGTTAACCTCCACCAAACTAGTACCTTGCTGAATTTAATTTCTCACGACCAGAATAGTCCTTTGACCTAGAAATGAATTAGAGTCAGGCTGGTAGGTGGGAAGACCTCCTCAAGAGTTAATGAGGGGATGGGGTAGAGCACCCATCTACAAGGCTTTCAGACTTGACCATGGACTAGGAATTCGAGCCACACGCAACATTGTTGAAAGAGGAAATAAAGGAAGGTGTGGTGGGAAGAGGAAGACCTGCGAAGAGTGCAGAGATGAGAAGCTAAGATTTTAGGTTCAAGGAAGAACTAGGATAAAAACGTTTTGGTCACAAGAAATGGCTGAGAAGGTGATGATACAAGCTGATAAATGTGGTTGGTCCTCCTTGCTTGGTATCATGTAAACCATTTGCAAGGTCATGTGGGAGGAGGAGAGTAACCTCCGTCCCTACTGTTGCTGAGTCAGAAGAAAGGATTTTGTTGTAGAGCATCGTGGTCTAGCTCGGGGGTGGCTAGTGGTAAATTTGTTAGGAGTGACTGAGCCCATGGTTGGGAGGAAATGGACATCCCTTTCAGCAGTCGCTTCACGTTATCTAGTTATGATAAGTATTTTCCCTGTTTTATGTATTGATCTGGAATAATGGATGAATGCTTGGATTTATACATATGTGTATTTATAAATGACTTTTGTGTGGAATGGTTATGACATGTGTATGCCTCCATTCCTTTGTACACTTACATTTCTAACTTATAGTTTGTATGCCTAGTTTAGCTCTTGAGGCTTCCTGGGACATAATAATGTAAGACGACTGAGATATGAGATATTGCGTCGATCTGAACCTATCCTTCTGAAGAGGATACCTCTTCCAGACCCCTTATCATGTGACCAAAAGTCTAGACCCAAATCCTTAACCATTTCATGATAAATCTTAGGAAGAATAGTGAAGTTCAAGCCTTGAAAAGAGGAGGCCTCTTCATTTGGAAGATGAGCAGACGATATCCATTTGAGAGAACCCATATGACCAATACCTAGGAACCTTGGGCTAAGCCTATGGAAGATAAGTTCTCATGGGTTCAGAGCTCCGAAAGTTGGGGACTTCAAAGTATGACTGACGTTACCAACCTTATACTGGCCAAAGGTAATCAGGAAACTCGGTTTCCTGTAAGGTTGATCGGCATTAGGCAGTTCCCCAGGGGTTAGGTGGACCTATATTACCATCTAATTTGGGATCCAAAACCTCGAAGGTCAGAGTCACGAAGGGCCCATAGCCATAGATCGAGGGACCCTTCGGGTTCTTTACTAGTCGTCGATTTACCAGGAACATGTGGCGCTAGCCCTTTTAGTTCAGATATCAGGCACTTTGGAAGATAAGAGGAGGTTGCATCACAACACTCCTGAATGCCAAATCACTGAGGTAAACAGAGCCGTAGTTCTATATAATCTACGTGGTTGGATCTCGATCATGATATTTGGGAAATGTTAGAAGTCTATTAGTTTGGGGTGACATGGTGCAGTGACATCACTCAGGGTGACGTGGACCCCAACTTGACATGCCCCGTGTCACTCTGACCCCTCCTATGTGTCAGTTCCTGATACGGGTCTACCTAGCCAACATGGTTGGACAAATGATTGAGACTCCAGAGGACCTAGGATGTAGTATAGTAGAGAGAATGAATGGTCTGAAGGCTAGAGCCACGTGGTGAGCTTATATGACTTCAAAAGTTTGGAACTCTGGTGGTATCGTGCATGGATAGTAAAGAGGCATGAAGTGCCAGAGCGCCAAAACGTTGAATCCCTCCATAATTGACATAGGAGAAAGTAATGGGATCAGACTATGAAAGGTCTTCCACCGTGGGGAAAAGAACTTGGGAATAACATGTGTGAGGTGGATCCACATGGCCCTCAACCAATAAAATCCCAAATAACTTCAAGGAGATATATTCATCGTTTCTGGGTTCAGTTTTGAACATGGAGACCGTGGTTGGAAAACTCTGGATGAGCAGAGTGTAGTAGAAACCCTGAATGAAGGATTTTATCACCTAAGGAGAACGAAATTTTGAGGCCCCATCCCTAAGAAAGCCACTCAGGGGTTGGGTGTGTTACAAATTGGTATCAGAGCATGGTTACATCACTTGGCCTGCTTGGGCTCATGGACAAGTTGCGTAAAAACCTTGTTTAAGGAATTTTAAGGGTGACGCCCAACCTTGCCTCTTTCTTAAAAAGTCTGGTTAAATTCTTACTGAACAAAAGAAAGAAATATTTCTATTGTGTGTGTGTATTTAATAAATATGAACCATGTGTTATTCATGAACTAATAGACTGTTATCTAACAACAAGTGTTTTGTCATCACTTAAGTAGTCAGTAAATCACGAGAAACTACAAGCATAAAGGATGGTGATGCCCCATGAGGTGGGGGATGGCTCCCACAATAGAGATGAAGAGTCCGAAGAAAGGAGGGTGGTGGAAACCCCTCCGGATCTAGCTGAAATTGTAAGAAGCCTCATGGCCGAATTACAGAATTGCAAGGCCGACAACAAGAGATTGATAAAGGAGCAAGAAAAACAAACGAAAATTAATGCAGTATTGTTGTAGATCTTATCTGATATACAAAGGCAGCTGCAACATGAGCCTGCAATCATTCATGTGGACCGATGACATATGAAGGGAAGTCGAATTCCACCTTAAATATGAAGACATGGTCCCATAAGTGGCCACACTAGGGGAGTACCTCGAAGAAGGTCCAACCTAGAGACAAGAGACACTCATCGGGAGAATCCTCTGGAAAGGAAACTGATGACTCCAAGGAATATTCTAGTAGAAAAACTAGCTCACATAATCAAAGGAAAAGAAAGAAGAGAAAGCATTCCAAAATTCGCGACCCTGAAGATTTCAAGAAAGCCAAACCGCCCTCTTTCAATGGAGATATTGAAAAGGGGGAAGAGGTAGAAGCTTGGCTTCTTAGTTTAAAGAAGTACTTAAGAGTTCATGACTACTCTAAAAACTTGAAGGCTCGAATAGCCATGTTCAACCTGAATGGAAAGGCTTCCATTTGGTGGGAAGACCTTAAGAATGTGAAAGGAATCTGTGAAGAGGATTTATCATTGAAACAATTTGAGAAACAATTCAAGAAAGGAATCTGTGAAGAGGATTTATCATTGAAACAATTTGAGAAACACTACAAGAATAAGTATCTGTCCGATAAATACTTTGACGGGAAGACTAAGGAGTTATACGAACTCAAGCTGGGACAACTCATCATAGAGCAATATGTTAATAAATTCCTTGAGTTGTTGAGGTATGTTCCCTACATAAAAGATGAAAAGGTAAAAGTGAAATGATTTATCAGTGGGTTACCTTAGACCTACCGAAACAAGATTGAGTTTGACAAGCCAAATACCTTAGAAGACACTATCCGGAAGGCAAGGTATTTTTATTAACTCAGGATTTAGACAAAACCTCTTACGGACTAGAAGAATAAAAGAAGCTCGGGATTCGATAAGAAGGGGTTCAAATCCTCAAGATTTAAGAACTATAGGAAGGACTCTAGGATAATCCTTCCTACTAGAAGTGTATACCAGAAAAATTTCCCCTCCTAGAGTGGAAATAAACCTTTTGGAGCAACCCCAGGAAAGACTAATAACCCAAAGAAGGAACCCTTGAAATGTTGGGGTTGTGGAGAAGAACATCTACTGAGGGAATTCCCACACATACAACAAAATAGTACGAGAGTTTAAAACATTCAAGAAGCTACCACGGTCAATGATGTGGCTAGGAGCATGCCTCAGATTTATGCAGCTTTGGATAATAAGCAAGTCAACCACCAAGCTTCAGTGGTAGAGATGGAAGGTATAATCGCCAGCCATCTAGTTTCTATTTTAAATGACCCTGGTTATAATTTGAGTTATGTGGCCCCTCAGACTGTTGATAAGTGTAAACTGCAACTGGTTAGACATGTTAATCCTTGGTTGGTACAACTAGCCACTGGAACCAAAAGAAAAGTAACGGAGGTCATACCATCTTGCTGATTCATCATGGATGGATTGCCCACCCAAGAGACCCTTAACATACTTGCCATAGGATCTTATGACCTATTGATTGGTATGGAATGGATAGTTGCATATTAAACTAAGTTGGAATGTTTCCACAAAACCTTAGAATGTGTAAACGAATAAGGGAGAAAGATAACCCTCCAAGGGATTCAAAATCATGTCTCAGTGAGACGAATATCATCCCTTGAAATGAAAAAGTATTGCAGAAAGGGATGTCCTCTATATTCAATACATGTGTCAGAATCTGTTGAGGATGACAAACCAAACCTACAGGACCATCCCATATTAAGAGAGTATAGAGACATGTTTCTAGAAGAGGTATTGGGTATACCTTTGAGAAGAGACATTGAATTCTAGATAGAACTTGCACCAAGAGAAGTGCTAGTGTCTAGGACACCCTATAGGATGAGCACACCCAAGCTAGTTGAGCTCAAGCTACAACTAAAGGAAATGATGGAAAAGGGCTACATCTAGCCCAGTGTATCTCCATGGGGAGCACCAGTCTTGTTTGTGAATAATAAAGATGGCACACTCTGACTGTGCATAGATTATATACAACTCAATAAGGTAACCATAAATAACAAGTACCCCTTACCAATAATTGATGAATTGTTTGACCAATTAAGGGGTGCTTCCATTTTCTCAAATATTGACAAGAGGTCTAGATACCATCAAGTCCGAATCAGGGATAAAGACATCCACAAAACAACCTTCAGGACAAGGTATGGTCACTATGAATTTGTGGTAGTGCTATTTGGATTAACCAATACCCCTGCCAATTTTATGTGCTTGATGAATAATGTACTCAGCAAATTCCTAAACAGATTTGTATTGGTTTTCATTGATGATATCCTAATCTAATCCAAGAATAGAGAGGAACATGAAGAACATATTATAATTGTGCTTCAAGTAATAAGAGAGCATCAACTCTACACTAAGTTTAACAAGTGTGACTTTTTCTAGAAGCAAGTCCATTACTTAGGCCATGTCATTTCTAAAGAAGGAGTGTCTGTAGACCTTGACAAGATCAGATATATTATGGAGTGGCCTACCCCAAAGGATGTATCTGATACCATATCCTTTATGGGCTTAGTAGGATACTATAGAAGGTTCATAAAAGGATTTTCCAAGATTGGTTTTCTAATCACTACCCTTCAAAAAAGGGGGTTAAATTTATTTGGACATCATAATGTGAAGAAAGATTTCAGGCATTGAAATACCTTTTGACCCATGTGCCCATATTGAAGAGTGAATACCCTGATAATGACTTCCTTGTGTGCACAGATGCCTGCAAGGAAGGACTCAAAGGAGTCCTTATGTAAGACGAACGTGTAATTTTCTACGAATCTAGAAAATTGAATGAGCATGAAATCAATTATGTGACCCATGATCTAGATTTGTTTTCCATAGTGCATGCTTTAAAAATGTGGAGGTATTACCTCATATGTATGAGGTTTATACTTATGACAGACCACTGTGGATTGAGGCACCTTTTTGATCAACCAAAACTCAATGCTAAACAGGCTAGGTGGGTGTCTCTCCTTAGTGAGTTTGATTTTGAAATCAAACATATCAAAGGAAAGGAAAATAGGGTGGTCGATGCCCTTAGTAGAAGTGTGAAAATGATTTACTTGATAGTGGTGAACACCTGTGAAACTAATGTCAGGGAAAGAGTCAGGAATGCACAAGTAACATATGCATTCTTCAAGACCATGACATCACACCTAAAGAAAGAGCCCATAGGGATAAAGTATGACGGATATCAAATGTTGGATGAAGATCTACTGACCTACAAAGATAGATTGTATATCCCAAGTTGTGACGACTTGAAGATGTTCATAATGGATGAACTGCACAAGAGACCATATACTGGTCACCCAGGATATCAGAAGATCATCACAACCACTAGGAAACAATTCCATTGGTGTTACACATTATTTTGGTCACTCTGATGATGACCCCATAGGCATGTGTTCAGGCTTCCAAAACAATCTTTCACATGAAGAAAATGGCTGAGTTATTCCCCTACAAGGCACATTTTTAGAATGATGTCGCAGGCTGACAGTGGTACACAATGCGAAAATCAAGGATTTCCACAGGATGCTCTATGTCTGGCTTGCGAGATTTTCACATGTTGCTATATAGGTAGGGTGCGATGATGCTTGAAGCTAAGAAAAGGAAGAAGTTTCACGAAGATTCTAGAAGGAGAATCTTCTCGAATGTGAGGTGGTGTTCGTATGGTTGTGATCTTACTAGTTTTTTTGATTTGGTGGGATCATCCTCATCCTAGTAACCACTTCATCTTCTCCTATATAATAAAGGATTTCTCATGGAAAAGGTTAAGCAAGGTCAAGCAAGATTGAGAAAAGAATAGGTTGAAGACTATGTGAAGAATCCTAATACAATTGATGCCTTAGGTATCGATTTGTCCATCAAGCTTTATGGATTATCTTCATGCAAATTCGGAGAAAGTGTACATGTGCGTTGGAACAAAGGACCACCGAAAGGGAACTTGCGACATCAAGGAAATCTGGTTGTATCTTCCACTTTTATTTAATATGATACAGTGGCATGTTTCTTTCCCATAAAATCATTAGCATTTTATTACATGACTCCTTGATCACATGTCTAAGTCTCCATTGAATCTATAATTATTGCTTTCACTTTGGTTGGTTTGTGTCATTATAGATCTGATCTCACAAGAGCACCGGAGCGAAGCAGGAACAACAGAGATATAAGGAAGATATATATAAAGGTATTTCATACACTCCTTCTTTGGTGATAAATTCAATGGTAGCAACCTAGAGAAAGCGTCATGTTCTGTCTTGTTTTGTTCTAGATCCAGGTGGATCTAGGGAGATTAGTTTATGTCCACATTCATTGATTTATCCAGTAAAAAAATTGGCGACTCCATTGGGGATATGACTTGAATTTGGTTTTTTGTTTCCCATTTGCTATTTATCTATTCTTTTTACTTGAAATTAGTCTTTGAGTCTGTGGGAGATCCATTCAGACTCTCTGGATTTAAAAATCCACTTAGATCATTTTCCCTTTTCTTAGAATTTCTTGATTTACAAACACCTCCGCGCTGTACTTTATACATAGCCTACGAAAACCTTCGATTTCCGCACCTTGGTTGTTTTCTTCAGTGCAGGATTTCCGCGCCCTATCTATTTTTGGCCTGCAGAAAATCTTGATTTCCACACTGTGATATGCTATCAGCCTGCGACGATGTCTGTGAAATTTCTGAGTTGGGTCTTAGCCTCTGTTGATGCCCAGTTTTTTCTTTAACCAATTAGAAAGGATTTTTAATGCCAACATATGAATTTTTTCTAAACATTTGACTTGTTGTTGATTGGTTTTCGGAGATCAAACACCTCTCTTAGTCATCTTCTAGTTTTCATTTTTTATTTTTAACAAAAAGGGTATAATCTCGGAGCTTGTATCTGAGTGCTTTTTCGATTAAAAATCTTGGATTGGATTTGAAATTTTGGATTGATTACGTATTCTGGATTGCTTGATGACTGAGAAGTTGTCTCTTCATTTTCATTTGAGGAAATACTTTCTCATCGTTTTTTATTTTTTGTCTTCATTGAAAGTTCGATTTGGGTGCTTGTTGAAGGTATAGATTTTGATTTCTTGTCTTTTCTCTTCCATGCCCTTGGTCTGGCCTTAGAAAAGAAGCAATTTGAAGTCATCCATTCTTTTGAATAATCATACATAAGAAAATTTATTGCATTTAAGAGAAGAGAACATTGAAGAACTTCATTGTTTATTGGTTGTTTGAAATTGTGTTCATTTAAAGAAAAATGAAGTATATTTCGTAGTTTACATTATTCCAGAAACACCTTCTCCCTGTTGTAGATAGAATTCATTGAATGAAAATTTGCATCATTCATTTCTATTTTCATATTGTTGGTTCAAGGTCTTACACAACATCAGTTTCATTCCCGTCTCCCTCTTGAGTAATGACAACCTTTAAAAATATTGCGAAAATCTAAAATTTAACTAGTACTTTTTTCTAGGGCTCTTTTACACCAACATTAGCTGGGCTATAGCTTTGGAATAGGCAGTGAGACACACTCTCCAAAGCACAAAACACACAATAGCATCTTGTGATAGGGAGTGTAAAATTCAATTTGCAACATTTTGTCCTGGGAAGCCCTTCTCAGACAAGGGTCTAACCTGAGGTCGGATTGAGATTGATAGAGTTACTCACCCTGCTTTGTTGATATCGGCGTAGAGATTGTTTGTATTATGGGGGTAAGGTATACCCACAATGACGAGTGGAAGCCTCTCAAGTTGATTTTGGGCCAGATTTCCTGCCCTTGCGCGTGGATCGGACTGTTGACTGTCTCCCCAGGCATCATTGTTGTTTTTGTTAGCCTTAGTTGCCTATCTTCTTAGGGTCTTACACAAGGTGACTGTGGAGGGGAAAGTATTCACGGTACCTGGAATCGACATTGGCCAGACTCACTCGGGATCCTTGGAGGGTATATCCATGATTATGTGTGGGATCTTGCACCAGGGTGTAAGTCCGTTAAGCAGGTCGTCAACGTAACTTTTCCACCCCAGCCCAACCCCTTCTTGTCTTGACTTCACAATGTTGGATTTCATCACTAACTAGTGACTTCAGGATTAGAAGGTTTTGTTTGCTTGGTTTTGATTCCTAGATTCTACTAGCGAGTGTTGTTTGTTTACATAGTTGGCCATAGCTTTTTTCCATAAAATTTTCATTTCAGCCAACATTGACCCTCCATGTCGTTCACATAGGATGCAATGACTACCTCCGGAAGATCCAAAAGTTTCCCAACCCTTTCTCCCTAATCCACTAGAGGAATCTCCTCAACAGAGTGAGATCCAGGAACACATACCTTCACAAGCAGAGAAAACTGTCTCTTTAGAAAGTTTTCGAATCATTTCTGATTCTTTGGATGCTTTCTGCTTACCTCCTGGATACGAGAGACGTATTCTCCAACTGAACTCGTTCGGAGAACTTGTTGTTGAAACTTCTGGAATACCAATTGGAATCCTTGTTGGCCTTGAAAACGAGGATCCTTTTTGGACTGCTGACATATCTCGAACTCTGACTTCTAGACGAAACCCTCCCGGCTCAAAGGCAGAAGCTGAGATACTTGTCATTTCTGAACCACCTAAAACATCTAATACATTTACGATACCCTTATATCATTTTAATAGTAAAACTTGTTATTTATTCACTCGTTTAGAGGTTGGTCCTAGCTCAACTATCCCTCTTCAGTAGGCCCATTCCACAATGGTACCAAACACTACGATTATCCCCACCGGGAACATGGTGGCTAGCCAACCTCCTATTGGTACACCGCATTCATCTAGACAAATCCCGTCATTCCCTCTTGAGTATAATGCCTTGAATGCCTCTATCCCCATTCCTACCCAAGTTCCATCTAGAGCTTCTGGAGTCTTTACTCCTCTTGGGTATAATGTTGCTTCCGGTTCTATTCTGACACCATCCCAGTTCCTCTCTAGAGGGTCTTATCCACCTTTTATAGGAGGATTCAGACCCAGTGGCTCTACTACCTTTGGAATTTCTACTCCATTATTCACTTCTGGTTATTAGATTCCTATTGTGGGATAGTATAACCCAGGGGGGAAAACTCAATTTTGAGGTCAAACCCAAATTGGGGCATCATCCTCACTTGGAGGACAACCCCCACTCAAAGGATATAATCCACAGTATGGACAGAACATCCCCGGATCACTAGCCTAGTATTGGAATCTTCTTATTCAAGGAAATCCACAATCATCTGGGGGGCAACAACCTCAAGTTAGCTCTTTTATGCCCCCTATTTTGGGCCAGTCATACCTTAGTTCTTCCAATCCCATTTGGGGTTTGAACGTTCAATCTAGTGTCCCTCCCCAAGGGAACATCTCCAATTAGTACAACCCTATGGGCTACATGCCTCTGCACACACGTCTGAATCTATTAGGACCTTCGCCTCACATACAAACTGCTTATGGCCCTACTGGTCTACCGATAGGACTCACTCCCCAAAGTTACCAGTATCCTCCTGTGAATAGACAATTACCTTTTTTAGCCACTTTGGATCTACCTGATTTGTCTAGAATCTTGAATGATCCTATCCCGCATTCTCCCCACTGGCACGTGATACCGACCAAATTACCTTCCGACATCCCAAAATTTGACGGTAAATCAGGAGAGGATCCGAACAACCATGTCATGAATTTCCACCTTTGGTGTTCATCCAACTCTTTGATGGATGATTCCATTCGGTTACAACTCTTCCAACGAACTCTCATGGGTTCGGATGGAAAGTATTATATAGAACTACCACGAGGTTTCTTCACTAACTTCAATACCCTATCCATGGATTTCCTTACACACTACCAATTACCGATCCATTATGAAATAGGAACTGATATCTTGAGTTCCTTCAAAAAAACTAAAGCCACTCACATTTCTGATCACATACATGAGTGGAGACAAAGACGACGTTTGATCAAACTTGATCTTCCTGATCAATTATTAGCAGAGTGGTTCAAAAAATCATTCGTGAATAAGATCTCTCATGATATTTCCATGGGTGGAGTTATCACTGAGGAAAAGGCTATCATTCGCGCTCAGTACCTCGACCTCGTTTATTCACAAATGGGTACTCTTTGCGACTTACTCCTTGATGCACCTCACCCTTCTACTGTCGCTACTTCAACTACCCCTACTGCTTCTCATGCAGCTAACGGTGTGATTGACACTTTCCATGCTCAAACTCAAAATACGCAAGCCTCTCCCACCAACCCCAAGTCTAATGATTCTAATGTTCAAAATGCTCTGTCTCCTACTCCTCCCACCGACAAAACCTCTGAGGTTAACTCTGTTCAATCTACCCTGATCGAAAAGAATAAATCTAAAAAAGGGAAGGGTAAGAATAAGGAGGAAAAAAATAACCCACTGTCTGAGAAATCCAAAACCCAACCTACTGATGATAAGGATAAGCACAAACTCTAATACCCTTGCCTTATCTATGGTGACGATCACTATACAAAATATTGTCCAAGATGGGCTGACGTTACTAAGTTCCTCCAAGGAACCGCGAAACCTCCCACACCTACTGTTATGTCTCAACCTTTCCCTTCTCAACAACAGGCCCAACTGGTCATCCACGACCAATCCTCTCCCTCCACTACTTCTTATGTACTCATGTGTACTGGTGATTCCAGAAAGAATGACGTTACACTGACCACTCAAGCCAAATATTATTCTTCCTCAAAGGAGAAGTTTGACGATATACCACCTTCATTGGTTCAACAACCTCCTTCATATTCACCTCCCAACGGTCCTCTTCATCTTGAACGATCGATTCTCGATACAGTTCTTTTCCCTCCCCTAAAGGGTGTTGTTCGAAAGTTCGCCTTCAACCCTCATGCACGTGTTGCTTAGAACTACAGTATTGTAGAAGATATGGCGCAAGCACCTTCTATGATGTCGGCTCTCGAAGTCCTCCAAAGTTTCCCTACTCAACGAAAGGCACTACTCAAGGCTATCAGTGGAATTGATCCTACGGATACAAATTTGATAATTTTTTACCTCGAAGATCACATTATGAGACTTCCCCCTCAACTAGCATTCCAAATACAAGCTGTTGTCTCCGACAAGAACATCTGTAGGACTGTTATTGATGAGGGTGCCTCCATGTGTGTAATGTATATTTCCTGTTGGAAATCCATCGACTCTCCTCCTCTTACTGAATCACATAACACGCTTAAAGCCTTCAATGGCTCTGGCTTTAAACCCTACGGTGTACTTCCTTCGTTTTCTATTATGTTGGAAGGAAAATAGGTCAACTTTGAAGTTGAGGTCTTTGATGCACCTCTTGATTATAACCTCTTACTTGGCCGTAGCTGGATTGAAGAGATACGTGCCGTTGTGTCTACCCTTTTCCGTGTTTTACGTTTTCCACATCAGGGAAAAGTCATCAATATCGATTAGCTAACCTTTTTCAACTCTGACACCCATACTAGCAATGTACCTTTTATCACGAAGACACTGCCTGGGTATGAGAACATTGGTGTGCACCTACTTAAAGATTCCACTTTGATGGGCACGTTCCCGATCCCACCTCCCGATGTTCCACCTCCTTTGGTTGCCTCGATCAACATAATTTCCACCTCAATTCACCCAACTCACCCACCTTCCAACCTATGGATCATACCCGAACATGGTGATTATCTTCAATATGATGACCAAATGCCTTTAAGTCTAGTAGAATCCGCCTATCATGCCATTCAATTGACAACCCGTTTCACCCCCTCTCTTAGTGATTTGTCTCCTGACCCGTTCCACGTTTTTTTTCCCACAGATGAGATGATTATGTCAGTTATGTCGATGGAAGACACCCCTTGGGATGATGGACATCATCGTTCCATTCTCTTCCTCAAACAACACACCATCGAGAGTTACCAATGGATCTCGACCTCGTCGACCATTTCTATCACTTCCTCTATTTCCGAGACATCACATGACGTGTTATATGAAGGGAACTTAAGTAATATTTCACCCACCGTCCCCCTCGACATATCCATTAAACCTGGAGTTGTTGAAAATGTTCACATTGGAGCTTCATGCTCTACTGATGAGGTTGTCGCCTACAAATAACTTTTCCAAGAGTTTCGTGACATCTTTGCTTGGATCCATGAAGAAATGTTGGGTATTTATCTTGATTTTGTTGTACACGAAATTAAGACGTACCTGGGCACTAGATTCATTTAGAAGAAACTTCGTCCGGTCCACCCCTATAAAGTAGCTATTATTAAGCTTGAAGTCAAAAAACTTCTTAAAGTTAGCTTTATTTATCATGTGGCTTTAACTGATTGGGTATCCAATCTCATTCCGGTCAAAAAGAAATAAGGTATGATCCATGTCTGTGTCGATTATAGGGATATAAATCAAGCTTGTCCTAAGGACAACTTTCCCACCCCATTCATTGACCAGATCGTCGACGACTGCGCCAGGAGTGAAATATTCTCTTTAATGGATGGTTTCTCCAGCTATAATCAAATCAACATCTTGCCCGCGGATCAACACAAAACCTCTTTTATTTGTCCTTGGGGCACCTTTGCCTACCGGAAACTACCCTTCGGTTTAAAGAACACCAATGCAACTTTTCAGCGTGCCATGTCTTATGCTTTTCATGATATTAAGCACATTGTACAATCATATCTAGATGACCTACCGATGCATTCCATGCATCGTAGTGACCATCCGAAACACCTCCGAGCCATTTTCCTCCGTTGTCGATTCTATTGTATATGCTTAAACCCACACAAATCTATTTTTTGTGTGGAGTCCGGTCGAATTCTAGGTTTTATCGTGTCATGCTAGGGGATCAGGGTCAATCCTTTGAAGGTCGAGGGATTCTCAATCTCCCTCCTCCTTCTTCACTTCGCCAGCTTCAAAGTTTGCAAGGGAAGGAAAACTTTTTACGTCGTTTCATCCCAAACTATGCTCAATTAACGCTTGGATTTACTCGACTGCTCAAGAAAGGTTCTGAGTTCATATGGGATTCCACTGCCAACAAAGCTTTCGAAGTTTTGAAACTAACTTTAACCCGTACCCTATTACTTTTCCCACCCGATTATAGTCGAGATTACTTCCTTTATCTCTCTTCTTCAGACTCTACCATCGCCATGGTTTTAGTCCAAGAAGATGATTCACACAACGAACATGTCATTTATTATTTGAGTTGGAGTCTCATGAATATCGAAGACAAATACTTACATGTTGAAAAACTGGCCTTGGCAGTTGTTCAAGTTGTCCAACGTTTCCGTCATACTACGCAAGACCACTGTAATTTTTTATTGCAACCCCATGCAACACATTCTTACACACCAAATGCTAGGGGGGAAATACTCCAAATGGATAGTGATTCTCCAAGATTTTGACTTAGAATTCAAACACGCTAAGTCTAAGAAATCCTTGGTGTTTTCCGAACTAATATGTGACCTTCCCTGCACTGAGACAAAGAATGTAGCAGAGGATTCTTTACCCGACGAATCCCTTTTTCTGATCAGTTCTGATGACCTTTGGTATGGGGATATCATTATCTATCTCCAAACTCAGACTTTCTGGCCCGATTTGTCTAGCACTGACCGTCGTCGCATATGTTACCAATCCCGTCAGTATATTATCCTCGGTGACACTCTTTATGTTGAATTTGTTTTTCAACGATGTCTCACCAATGATGAAGCTGAGAAAGCTTTGAATGACTGCCACTCTGGAGCATGTGGTGGTCACATGTCTGGGTATGCTATTTCCCAGAAGATCTTACGAGCAGGGTATTTTTTACCTTCTTTATTTAAATATTGTATTATTGTCATCCAAAAATGCCATGCTTTCCAAACATACAATAATAAAATAAGATCACACCTCGCTCCCTTACACCCTGAAGTTTCCGTTGGACCTTTTGTGAAATGGGGCATTGATTTCATGACTTGTAACCCTCACTCAGCTGGGGGGCATGGATACATTATTGTATCCGTGGATTATTTCACAAAATGGGTCAAGGCGATGCCTACTTTCAACAATACCGGGAAAACTGCAACCCTTTTCATATTTAATCATATTATCACTCGATTCGGGATCCCAAAAGATATCATTACTGATCACGGTAGCCATTTTCAAAAGTTTATGATTTCTGAACTTACCGACAAGTTGGGTCTTCGGAATGAAAACTCAACCCCCTACTATCCACAAGCCAATGACCAAGTTGAAGCAATAAATAAAATTCTTATCACTATGCTTCATTGGATAATAGGAATCCATAAGACCACCTGGCACATGATGTTTTTTTCTACATTATGGGTCTATCGGATGTCTATGAAGTCTTCTATGGGATTTACCCCCTTTCAAATAGTCTACGACATTGAAGTCGTTCTTCCGATTGAATGTGAAATACCATCTTTGAAGCTAGCCGTCGAACTTCTTCCAAACACCTCTGCTGAAGAGGAACGTCTATTGTATCTTATACAATTAGATGAGACCCGTCATGATGCCACCCTAGTTATTGAAACCCAGAAGAAACACATAAAATCCTAGTATGAAAATCATGTCAAGCCCCGTGTTTTCTTTGAGGGAGATCTAGTTCTCCTCTATGAAGAAGATCGTGATCTGCTAGGAGCCAGAAAATTCAAAGCTATGTGGCGTGGTCCATATATCGTCAAACAAGTGTTAGAAAAGGGAGCTTACGAGTTCATAGCTTATGATGGCATTCCTTTGAGTGAACCTAGAAATGGGCTTTACTTGAAGAATTACTATGCTTAGATTGTCTCTGCATGAGTGCTTGTACTTTTACTGTACCATACTCTTGTGTGTTTTTCATTATTTGGTTTCGACCCCCAACTTCTTACCTTGCATTGTGCTTGGTTTCTAGATGTCAACGTCTTCCCTACCCTATATTGGCTTTGCTGATGGTGCTAGCCGTAGTACTCAAAACCTAGCTTCTGCTTCTTGGGAAATCTACGCACCCACCAATGAACTTATCAGTTTACAAGGTGTTTTCCTCGGTCGTGCAACCAATAATATCGCAGAATATAGCGCAGTCATTGAATTATTGACCGATGCTATATCACTTGGGATTCGTCACTTCGTTGTATGACTTGATTTGCAGCTAGTAGTGTTCTAGTTAAGTAATGTCTACACTATCCGAAGTCCTACTTTGTTATGGGTATATCTACGAATTTGCCTCTTGGAACGTTATTTTGATTATATTGAATATCAACACATTACTAGATGTCTAAATACATTAACTGATGCTCTAGCTAATTATGTGTTAGATAGACATTTGAGACATTTATAAATCCAATCACACATTACACATTGTATATAAAAGAAGATTAAGCTGGTAGAAGCCTCATGTATATATATAATGAAAATGTTTTACAAAAAATGTTTTCCCTCCTAGGACCAAAATATCAAAATATAGAGCCCATGGCTCCTACAAAATAGCATCACGGATGCCACTCGCGATAGCACACTACTGCCCATGCTACCCTGCGAAGTAACCGACTAAGTGAGCTGGACACACCTATAGTATGGTGTTGATAACGCCTCGGGACCTCCTCGATCGACATGTTGGGGATGTTTGTCATCAAGCCTTCTATGTTTTTCTCCATTGCCTCATAGTTGTCGGCATCCCACCCTACCACCACACGTTCCTCTCCTCACCTCTGAATCGGAGATGTGCTCGAAGGTCGATGTGGTCCTACATCTGCATAGTCAAAAGTATCTGATTAGTCTTTAGATCAAAAACACAAAAAACATATAATATCCTAAAATTCCACAAAACACTATAAAGAACAAAATGTCTTTCTTACCTAGATCTCCCCACTAAAATCCCTCAAGGAGAGCCAAGTCTTTATCACCCCGAAATTCTAAGCCGACATATGCATAATCATCAATCATCAAGATTTGGGGCCTTAACCAGTCAAAAAATGCATCATTGTACTTGATAATAGGGCCCGCTATGTGCCAAGCCATAATGTCACACCACCATTTCATTCTTGGGTCTCGTGGGGCTGGTATTCCCCACTCTACCTGTAGCCGAAAATGAGGGACTCTTTCTAATAATAAAGACACCAAAATGGACCCATACCCAAACTGCTTTAGGTCTCCTCTCTTGCTTTTAGTGAGTTGTGTCTTCATACTATGAAGCACACCGTCACACCAATTGAATACTTGAGGTTCCAGACATTCAATGGCATATTGAAAATATCTCTAGAGTGCCATGTGCAACGACACACTTCTATCCATCTGTGCAATGGTAAGGAGGATGGTTCTGAGAGTCAGATCCCGCACACCTCGGATAGCCACTTTACCTTTGTGTCTTTCGGCATCCGGTTCACAGTGTCGATGGATCTACTTGCTCATCGGCAAGCCACCACCTCGACCCCTGTCAGAGTCACACGTGCCCCACGACGGGACAGCCCCGTCAGAAAGTAAATATCCTCGATGTCCAAGGAGATGACATGAACACCCATGTGGAATACTTTATGTCCTGCATCCCACATATGAACCAAGTACCCTAATAGTCTTCGTTGGGCTCTCATGCCCTAGATTTTGAAAAAAATCAATAGGCCACATTGTCGAAGAGCATCAATGGTTCCTGGATCATTCAAAGCCATAGAGTCGTCATCTTCATTCTCACGTGCTCTCCATTCCAACATTTTTTCAATCAAACACCTACATGGAAGTAAGAGAGGACAATTAGCACCCTTATCCAGCCTTTTTGGAATTCTTTTTGGTTCAACGCTCGCTTTTCTTTTTTGGTTTTCGGCTGCCGCAACTGAGCTTCAGTTACAGTGCAGGATTTTTGGAGGTGATCCATTGTGCACCTGCGGAAATCCTTGATTTACGCAGGGCCTGATATTGGCCACCTACGGCAGCCCCAGTGCACGCCTATCGGCCCAAAAATCGCCCAAAAAATCAATTTTTGACCACCAAAAACAAATTTTAAACCATTTAAAAGGAAGAAGATGAAGGACTTACCGTTTTCACGAAAAACGTTCGTCAATTGATCGCCTATGGTCCTCGCAATCACTCGCCAAAGTAAGGGGTTAAAAAGGGGGTTTTAGACAAATTCTTGACCAAATACAAATGAAATGGTAAAAAAGAACTCTTACTGTTATTTATTTCATTTTTTACCCTTTTTCATAATATTTTATATTATATAAATGTGTTTGGTTATGAACCCTCAAAACTAATAGTCCCATGAGTGTCTTGTTTCTTGTAGGAAGAATACTAGAGTCCTAATTAACGAAGTATGGATCTTTGTTCCATAATTTGTTTTCTCTTCGTTATGCATATCGATACTTTTTAGAGTTTTTTAGTAAAACCTCGAGTTCACTCTTCATTCGTTCTCATGCTCGACAATTTATGAGAACACAACCGAGTATACTTTTCTTGTCCTTTCGTACTTGTCTCAGTAACATGAAAAGTGACACACATGGAGTATCATTTAAGCTTTTTTTCACACTCCATAAAAACAAAAAGATTTCCGAGCGACCTTGTTTTGTTCACGCTCGTAAAAGTATTTGAATAAAATGTTCGATGGGCGATAGTTTATCACTTTTTCAGTCCTTTCGAACTATTTTATGAAAAAGGAACTAAGAGAGTTCTCTTTAAAGTGTTTTTCAGACTCTATAAACATGAAAACCCCTCGATTTTTCTATCTTTGGACTCGTTAAACAAACATCGAAAGACCCACATGGGACTGAACCACGCCTTCTTAGGGTTCGTTAAAAATACTTTGAGGGACTCATCCGAAGGATGAGCTTACATTACAAGCATATGTTATCCTCCTCAATCTTGCGTAGAAATAAAGAGGTACTCGCTAGAAATGGTGGGGTAAAATTTGGGAAAGAGATGTGTTTCTGCACCTGTGTTAGTGGCAGTACTAGTCATTCTTGAACATGACACCCCCTTCATAATTTGAATCCAGGTTGGGAAATACATTTGTCTCTCGTCTGACCTTCATTGAATTCATATCTTGGGTTGTATTTGAGTCAATGCTGCCAAGACTAGTGTCATGTCATTCATATGTTCAAGAGAAGTCCAAACAAGCCCTCTTTCAAGTCAGCCATCTGCATTGTCATTTCTTACCATGTTGGCCTTCCCTGTGTTAGTTTTGAATCATTTTCATACTTTGATATACCCTTAATCCATTACTTATTTCATGTCACTGATTGGGGATAAATCAAGTCCCTCCTTTGACGAGTCTTTTTCCTATCAACTTCAACTCATCATCCGGGAACAAGACTTAGAAATTGTTTAGTACCTTAGAGCCTGCATGCCTCAATGGTAGGTTTCTTCGCTCTCGACAGTGGATTCACATCATTGGTCCCTGATCGAGAGATTTCATCGATTGTTCGACTTCAACTCATTTATTCACATTCATTGGATTGTACTAGGGTATCTTGAGAGTCATTGACATCAATGGTGATTTCCCTCGCACTTGTTAACGATTTTCATCAATGATCGGTAATCAAGTGGTTTCTACCATGTTCGACTTCAACACCTGTAATTGCATGGTTGGATTCGTACTTATGGATGATGGGATTGAATACCCTAGTTCTTACCTTTTTGGCCCAGGTTGCTTTGGAGTATTTATGATTTGAATTGACACACATGTCCACTTTGTATGTCTCATGGCTATGTTTGAATTTACACTTTCTAAGACATAGATCCACGGTGCATTTCTAGTGGCTATGTAGAATTTTGAAGACATGAATCCACAGTGTATGATTGGTAGCCATGCCTTGCATTTATGATTTCAATCACTTATGATCTGAGAATGGGAATTCCTACCTCAGAAATGGTATAATTCTATGCAGATGCTTGATTGTTTGCAGGCTCTTGATTGGTGCATGCCTTGCTTCTGACACACACACGCATTTTACAAAGTATTTCGGTTGTCACATGTTCCAGCCCCATACTTTGGGGGGGTTTTTGTTACACATTATTTTGGTCACTCTGATGATGACCCCATAGGAATGTGTTCAGGCTTCCAAAACAATATTTCACATGAGGAAAATGGTTGAGTTCTTCCCCTACAAGGCACATTTTTAGAATGACGTTGTAGGCTGACAGTGGTACACAGTGCGGAAATCAAATATTTTTGTAGGCTGCTCTATGCCTAGCCTGCGGCATTTCCGCGTGCTGCTATATAGGCAGGGTGTGGTGGCACTTGAAGCTAAGAAAAGGAAGAAGTTTCATGAAGTTTCTAGAAGGAGAATCTTATAGAATGTGAGGTGGCATTCGTATGGTTGTGATCTTACTAGCTTTTCTGATTTGGTGGGATCATCCTCATCCTAGTAACCACTTCATCTTCTCCTATATAATAATGGATTTCTCATGGAAAAGGTTAAGCAAGGTCAAGCAAGATTGAGCAAAGAATAGGCAGAAGACTGTGTGAAGAATCTTGATACAATTGATGCTTGAGGTCTCCATTTGTCCATCAAGCTTTATGGATTCTCTTCATGCAAATTCAGAGAAAGTGTATGTGTGTGTTGGAACAAAGGACCACTGAAAGGGAACAATATCAAGGCAATCTAGTTGTATCTTTCACTTTTACTTAATATGATACAATGGCATGTTTCTTTCCCATAAAATCATTAGCATTTTATTACATGACTCCTTGATCACATGTCTAGGTCTCCACTGAATCTATAATTATTGCTTTCACTTTTGTTGGTTTGCATCATTATAGATCTGATCTCACAAGAGCACCAAAGTGAAGAAGGAACAACAAAGATATAAGGAAGTGATATATAAAGGTATTTCATACTCTCCTTCTTTGGTGATAAATTCAATGGTAGAAACCTAGGGAAAGAGTCATGTCCTGTCTTGTTTTGTTCTATATCCAGATGGATCTAGGGAGATTAGTTTATGTATGCATTCACTGATTTATCCAACAACAATTGGATAGGATTGAAAAAGGACATAGCTAACTATCTATCTAAGTGTCTAGAGTGCTAGCAAGTTAAGACAAAATATTGGCACCCAACAGGGTTGTTGCAGCCTCTACCAATTCCAGAATGGAAATGGGAAACCATCTCCATGGATTTCATCATTGGATTACCAAAATTGGCCAAGAAAAATGATGCCATCATGGTAGTGGTGGACAAATTGAGCAAGTCTGTTCACTTCTTTCCTATCAAATCAACTTGAAAGGAAATAGATATCGCCATCATCTTCATGAGGGAGATATTCAGAATGCATGGCATGCCTAGGGAGATTGTATCTGATGGTTGGTTTGGAGATTAAATTGTTGTTTAACACGGCCTATCACCCTCAAACTGATGGACAGACAGAAAGAGTAAACCAGATATTAGAGGACATGTTAAGAATGCATGTAATGCATCAACCTAAGAAGTGGGAAGACTACCTACCATTGGTAGAATTTGCCTACAACAACGGTTATCACGAGTCACTGAAGATGAGCCCTTTTGAAGCTCTCTATGGTAGACAGTTCAAGATTCCCATCAACTGGAGTAATCTAGTGGATAGAATTATAATTGGAACTAACATGCTGAAATAAATGGAACAACAAGTGATTTAGATAAAGAAAAATATGAAAATTTCTCAGGATAGACATAAGATTTACGCCGAAAGAAAGATAACTCCTAGAGAGTTCAAGACAGGGGACCATGTCTATCTTAGATTTAGGCCCAGGAAGAGTTCCCTGAGAATGGGAGCATGTGCCAAGATGGAACCTCGGTATTGTGGACCCTTTGAAGTCTTAGATAGAGTGGGACATGTAGCCTATAGGCTAGCACTCCCTGCCACATTAAAAGCCCATAATGTTAATTTCCATGTTTCATTATTTAAGAAATATATACATGATTATAATCATATAATTGACTAGTTTGTGATCCAGGTGGAGCCAGAGGGAGAATTCCTTCCAGAACCTCAATGCATACTAGATAGGAAGGAAACCCCACTCAAGAACCGAATCATTGCACAGGTCCAGGTGCAATGGAAACACTTTGGCCTAAATGAGGCTACATGGGAAATGGAGGATGCCATGAGATAGGCATATCCATTTTTGTTCACTTCTGTATATACAAAGCATTTTGACAGATAGAAAATCGAGGATGATGTTCCTTTAAGGGGGAGGGAATTGTAACACCATGTTTCCCCACTTTGTAAATATAACTATATTAGCCAAGAGACTATGGAAATCTCAATATGTGTGAATATTTGATTGGATGGACCTTTGTATAAAAGGTCAATGAATGTAAATTTTGTTATTTACTAGAAAATGGATAAGTGTTGCATGAATGTTGGAAAGGGGTATGCTAAGAGAGAACATGAATGTTGTGAAAGACATGGTGAAGGGGACTAGGAATGGTTGCGTTAACCTCCACCAAACCATTACCTTAATGAATTTAACTACTCAAGACTAGAACATTCCTATGACCCATAAATGAATTACAGTCAGGATGGTAGGTGGGAAGAACTCCTCAATATTTAATGAGGGGATGGGTCAGATTTTTTATTGGATAATATCGGTAAATGTGGACATAAACTGATCTCCCTAGATCCACCTATATCTAGAAAAAAACAAGACAGCGCATGGCACTTTCCCTAAGATCTAATCATTGAATCTATTATCAAATAAAGGATGCGTGACATACCTTTGAATATCACTTCCCTATGTATTTGTTGTCCCTACTTCGCTCTGGTTCTCTTGTCGTATTGATCCTGCAATGAAACACAAACCAACCAAAGTGAAAGCAATAATAGTATATTCAATGAAGGCTTATACATGTGATCAAGGAATCATGTAATAAAATGAGAATGATTTTATGGGAAAGAAACATGCCATTGTATTATATTAATAGAAAGTGGAAGATACAACCAAACAACCTTGATGTCGCTAAGTTCCCTTTCGATGGCCCTTTCCCTTGACACACACACTTGCTCCAAGCTTGCATGAAGATGATCCAAAATAACTTGATGGACTGAGATGAAGCCCTCAAGCATCTGATGTAGAATACCTCACAAAATTCACAACCTATTTAACCTTAATCATTCCTTACTTTCTCTTTCTTAATGTTTTTTCTTAACCTTTTCCATGAGAGATCCATCATTATATAGGAGGAATAGAGATGGTTAAAGAGATCAAGATGATCCCACCAAATCAGAGAAGCCAGTAGGATCCCAACCATACTAATGCCACCTCATATTCTAAAAGATTCCTTTCTAGAACCTTCATGAACTTCATCCCTTTTCTTAGTCTTAAGACGTCGTTGCACCTTGTCTATAGAGAATCCCGCAGAAACTCCACAGGCCAGGTTAAGGGAAGCCTGCAGAAATCATGCATTTCTGCACTGTGTATTACTCTTAGCATGCGACATCCTTCTAAAAACAAGTTTTGTGGAGGGAGAAACCAGTTACTTTTCTCATGCAAAAGATCCTTTTGAGAGCCTGAACACATGTTTGTAGAACATCACCAGGGTGACCAAAATAATGTGTAACAGAATTCCCCCCAAAGTATGAGGCTGGAACTTGTGACAGTTGAAATAATTTGTAAAATGTGTGTGTGTGTCGAGAACAAGGAGCACACCAATCGGGAACCTGCAAACAACCAAGCATTTGCACCATATGATACCATTTCTAAGGTAGGCATTCCCATGCTCGGACTACAAGTGATTTAAATCATGAATGTTAGTCATGGCCACCAATCATACACTGTGGATCCATGTCATAAAGATCCTACATGAACACCATGAATACATTGTGGATCTATGCTCTAGAAAACACAAATTTGGACATATCCATGAGATATACAAAGTGGATCTATGTGTCAATACAAATCATAAATACTCCATCGCAACCTGGACCAAAATGGTGAGATCTAGGGTCTTCAATCCCGTCGTCCATAAGTTTGAATCTAGCCATGCGATTACATGTGTTGAAGTCGAACATGGTAGAAACCACTTGATTACCGACAATTGATGAAAACCATTAACAAGTGCGAGGGAAATCACCATTGATGTGAATGACTCCCAAGGTACCTTAGTATAATCCATCGAATGTGAATAAATAAATTAAAGTCGAACACTCGATAAAATCTCTCAATCAGGGGTCAATGATGTGAACCCATTGTCGAAAGTGAAGAAATCTTCCATTGATGCATGCAGGTTCTAAGGTACTAATTGATTTCTAAGTATTATTCCTAGATAATGAGTTGAAGTCGACAGGAAAAGACTCATCATAAGAGGGCCTTGATGTATCCCCCATCAATGACACGAAACAAGTAATAGATTTAAGGTATATCAAAGTGTGAATATGATTTGAAAATGACACAGGGAAGGTCGACATGGTAAGAATTGATAACTGCAAATGGCCGACTCTATAGAAGGCTTGTGCAAGGTTGGAATTCTCTTGAACATATGAACGACAGGACAATGGTCTTGGAAGCATTGACTCAAAGATGACCCAAGATATGAACTTGCAGAAGGTCATATGAGAGACAAATGAATTTCCCAACCTGGGTTCAATGACAAAGGGCGTGTCATGTTCAAGAGAGACTATTACTGCCACTAACATAAATACTCAGACACATTTCTTTCCCAAATCCCCCCCCACCATTTCTAGTGAGTACCTCTTTATTTTTACGCAAGATTGAGGAGGATAACATATGCTTCTTGATGTAAACTCATCCTCCAGATGAGTCCCTCAGAGTATGTTTAATGAACCCTAAGAAGGAGTGGTTTGGTCCCATATAGGTCTTTCGATGTTTGTTTAACGAGTCCAAAGATAGAAAACTCAGGGTTTTTCATGTTTAGAGAGTCTGAAAAACACTTAAAGAGAACTCTCTCAGTTCCTTTTTTGTAAAGTAGTTCGATGAGACCGAAAAAGTGATAAACTATCGCCCATGAAACATTTTCTTCAAATACTTTTACAAGCGTGAAAATAATAAGGTTGCTCGACAATATTTTCATTTTTATGGAGCGTGAAAAGAGCTTAAAAGATACTCCATGAGCTTATTTGTTTTGTGTTACCATGACGAGTATGAAAAGATGACAAAAGTATACTCGGTTGCATTCTCATCGATTTTCAATCATGAGAACGAACAAAGACTAGGCTCGAGGTTTTTTCTGAAAAAACTTAAAAAGTACTTGTACATGTGACAAATAGAAAAACAAATCAAGAAAAATATCTGTATTTCATTGTTCAGGATCCTAGTTCTTCCATCTACAAGAAAAAAAAACACTCACAAGACCATTAGAACTTTATGTTTTGGAGAAAATGCATAAAATAATATGAAATATTAATAGAAAAAGTAAAAAATGAAATAAATATAGGTAAAATCTCTTTTTACTATTTCATTTTGCCCAAAACTTGCCTAGAAACCCTATTTTTACCTCAGACTTCGGTTGTCGCTTGCGGGAGGTATGGGTGACAATTCAACGAACGGATTCCATCAAAACAATAATCTCATTGTCCTCTTTCTTTTAAATGGATTAAATTTCATTTCTATTGGTGTAAAATTGATTTTTGAGTTGAATTTTAGGCCAGTAGGAGCACACAGGTGTCGCCGCAGGTGACCTATGTCGAGACATGTAGAAACCATGGGTTTCTGTAGGAAACTTGTGGTTCACTTGCATAAACCTCACACTGTGTGTAATACTCCACCTGTGGTGACCGAAAATAAAAATTTCTTCACATGCATTTAGCCAATAAAAACTTTCCAAAGCAAAAAATGAGGATGCTAATTTCCCTTTACTGTCCCAATGCAAGTTTTTGATCATAAAAATGTTGCAGTGGAGGGAGAGGGAACATGAAGATGATGATTACATTTCTTTGAACGACTCGGGGACTGTAAATTCCCTCCAACAGTGTGGGTTACTGAAATTCTTTAAAATCCAGGGCATGAGGGCCTAACTGAGGTTACTGGAGTATCTAGGCCACATGTGGGATGTGCACCAATAGGTGTTTTATGTGGGTTCCCACGTGCTGTATTTAGATATCGAGGATATCTATTTCTTGACACAGTTATATCTTCGTGGATCTCATGTGACTTTGACAGGAGGTAGAGGTGGTGGTCTACCAATGAGTGAGTGTCTTCATCGATACTATGATCCCAAGGTAGAGAGATGCAAGGGCAAAGTTTCCATCAGGGGTGTCCGCAATTTACCCCTCCGGACTATTCTTTTTACCATTACATGTATGGCGGGGAGTGCATATCCTCACATGGCCCTCCAAAGCTACTTTTAATATGTAGTGGAGTGCATGGAGCCTCGAGTTTTTAATTGGAGCGACGAAGTTCTTCGTAGCATGAAGGCATAACTGATAAAATGGAAGAAAGGGGACCTGAAACAATTTGGATACGAATCTATCTTAGTGTATTTCTTCCTAGAGAGGGTCCCCCTTTTACATTTATAGGTAGAGTGGGGCATAACGGCTCCACAAAATCCAAGTACGAAGAGGTGGTGCGATCTCATGGCCCAGCATGTGGTCGGCCCCATCGTGAAGTATAATGATGTATTTTTTGACTAGCTGAGGCCTCAACTTTTGATGGTAGATGATTATGTATATGTCAGGTTGGATTTCAGAGGCGACCCCGAATTGGTTCTAACTATGGGATTTCAGTGGGGAGACCTAGGTAAGAAATACATTTTGTTTTTATGATTTTTTTGTGAATTTTGAAATATGAAATGTTTTTTATGCTTTCAATCCAATGACTAATAATTTTTTTTTGACAATGCATATGTAGGGCCACACCGCCCTCTGGGTACATCCCCTATTTAGAGATGAGGGGAAGCATCCATGGTAGCAGGATGGGACGCTGGTGATTATGAGGCGGTCGAGCAGAACCTAGAGGGATTGACAACAGATAACTCAGACATCTCCATTGATGAGATTCCTAGACGTTATCAACGCCATAATGTGGGTGTATCTGGTTCACTTAGTCTACTACTTTGTAGGGTAGCACAGGAAGTAGTGTGCTACCATGAGAAACATCCTTGATGCTATCTTGTATATGAAGCCAAGTGCTTCTCATTTTGATATTTTTGGTCTTCGGACGAAAACACCTTTTTGTAAAACACTTTTATCGTTATATATACATGAGGCTTCTAATGGTTTACTTGATTTAATGTGAATTGTGGTTGGATCTACATGTGTCTCAAATTTTTGTCTAACACATAATTATCTAATGCATCTGTTAATGTATTTATACATCTAGGAATATGTTGATATTCATTATAATCGAAGTAAAGTTCCAAGAGGCGAATTCGTAGATATACCCGTAACAAAGTAGGACTTCGAATAGCATAGACATTACTTAAATGTAGTACCACTAACTGTGAATCAAGTCGTACAACAAGGTGAAGGATTCCAAGTGAAATAGCGTCGGTCAACAATTCGATGACTGCAATATATTCCGCGATATTTTTAGTTGCACGATTGAGGCAGACGCCATGTAGACT
>JASDQU010013295.1:40499-60218 GCA_032191745.1 Picea mariana
ATGTACTAATGATAAACAATCATTGCTTCTAGTGCATAGTTCCTATATGATCACTAAGACATGTAGGACAACAAATCAAGTAATGCATCGTTTAATAATCTTAACGAACTAAATTATACTAATTCATCAATAACTCATTGTGACACTTAAAATACCATTAGGAAATCAAAGAGGGTTTTAAATATGGTAGGAAACAAGTGAGTAAACAATAGTGGCATCTTTAATCCCCAATCAGTATTCTCAACTAACATCAAAGCATCCTTCCTTTCTAACCTACTTCCATCTTCCATCCTATCCTTTCCTCTGTTGGACTAAGCTGGAGCGTCAACTATATTGACCTAACTCCAGATAGAACCCATAAGCGGAAGTGTCATACATATCGACCAAGCTTCCCCAACAGGCAACTAGCAGTCGTCATCACACGTCTAGGGGAGCGTGACTTCACACAGCCCTCCCATGACTCTAGGTTTCAGAGGATAAATGGTGGGAAATACCTCCACCCCTCCACATAACACTAGGGTCAACACCCTATATCAAGCCATACTGTGCAACTACTGTTCTTAGAGTCACGTCATCAAACATCCACTCTAGGTAAGTCGTGTATCCTGTCAAAACCACACTTACCATAGATCATAGTAATATTTCAAATCATAAATCAAATAATAAGTACAACTTATAGAACACAATATCTTCTTGATGTATACGACATCCCAGTTACCTCAATACTATAGTCATTTGGCTATCACATAGCTCATCATCCTGTAGGTTAGTTTGCCAATAACATATATTGATGTAGATACATCACAAATTTATATAAGAATCCATTTTTGCATTGACGTCCAATTAAGAAATGTTTCTCCTATTTACATCATGCATTGCATCTATTATACATTCACAATATAACGTGAATTGGTATACATGTACTGAACTTTCCCATTGTAATTTTCATATTTAACAAATCGAATAACTATCATTTTCATGAACATATATCATGTAACATACAAATAGGCCTAGAGGTACACATCTCAATGTCTAACAAAGTCTAAGTGACTCCAAACAAATGCTAAACTTTGAATTATCAAGATTAGTAAACAAAAATGTTCTAACTACCTAAGGTCAAAATATGGGGCACTACATAAAAGTAGAGTAAGCCGGTAGAAGCCTCATATATATATATAATGAAAATGTTTTACAAAATTTTTTTTCCATCGAATGACCAAAATATCAAAATATAGAGCCCATGGCTCCCACAAAATAGCATCATGGTTGCCGCTCACGATAACACACTACTGCCCGTGCTACCCTGCAAAGTAACCGACTAAGTGAGCCAAACACGCCTATAGTATGGCATTGATAACGCCTCGGGACCTCCTTGATCGACATGTTGGGGATGTCTGTCGTCAAGCCTTCTAAGTTTTACTCCATTTCCTCATAGTCGTCGGCATCCCACCCTGCTACCACACGTTCCTCTCCTCACCTCTGAATCGGAGATGTGCTCGGAGGTTGATGTGGTCCTACATCTGCATAGTCAAAAGTCTCTGATTAGTCTTTAGATCGAAAAAACAAAAAACATCTAATATCCTAAAAAACCACAAAACACTAGAAAGAACAAAATGTCTTTCTTGCTTAGATCTCCCCACTAAAATCCCTCAAGGAGAGCCAAGTCGGGATCACCCTGAAAGTCCAAGCCGGCATATGCATAATCATCAATCATCAAGATTTGGGGCCTTAACCAGTCAAAAAATGCATCATTGTACTTGATAATAGGGCCCGCTACGTACCAAGCCATAATGTCACTCCACCGTTTCATTCTTGGGTCTAGTGGGGCTGGTATTCCCCACTCTACCTGGAGCCGCAAATGAGGGACTCTTTCTAATAAGAAAGACACCAAAATGGACCCATACCCAAATTGTTTTAAGTGTCCTCTCTTTCTTTTAGTGAGTTGTGTCTTCATACTACGGAGCACACTGTCACACCAATTGAATACTTGAGGTTCCAGACATTCAATGGCATATTGAAAATATCTCTGGAGCGCCATGTGCAGTGACGTGCTTCCAACCATCCGTGCAATGGTAAGGAGGATGGTTCTGAGAGTCAGATCCCACACACCTCGGATAGCCACTTTACCTTTGTGTCTTTCGGCATCCGGTTCATAGTGCTGACAGATATACTTGCTCATCGACAAGCCACCACCTCAACCCCATGTCAGAGTCACACATGCCCCATGATGGGATAGCCCCATTAGAAAGTAAATATCCTTGATGTCCAAGGAGAGGACATGGACACCCATGTGGAATACTTTCTGTTTTGCATCCCACATATGGACCAAGTACCCTAATAGTCTTCGTTGGGCTCTCATGCCCTGGATTTTGAAAAAAATCAATAGGCCACATTGCTGAAGAGCATCAATGGTTCCTGGATCATTCAAAGCCATAGAGTCGTCATATTCATTCTCACGTGCTCTCCATTCCAACATTTTTGCAATCAAACACCTGCATGGAAGTAAGAGAGGACAGTTAGCACCCTTATCCAGCCTTTTTGGAATTATTTTTGGTTCAATGCTCGCTTTTCTTTTTTGGTTTTCGGCCACCACAACTGAGCTTCAGTTATAATGCGATATTTTCACAGGCAATCCATTGGGCACCTGCGGAAATCATTGATTTACGCAGGTCTCGATATTTGCCACCTGCGGCGGCCCCAATGCACGCCTACCGGCCCAAAAATCGCCCAAAAAATCAGTTTTTGACCACCAAAATCAAATTTTAAACCATTGAAAAGGAAGAAGATGAAGGACTTACTGTTTTCACAGAAACCATTCGTCAATTGATCGCCTATGGTCCTCGCAATCGCCCACCGAAGTAAGGGGTGAAAAAAGGGTTTTCAGACAAATTCTTGACCAAATGCAAATGAAATGGTAAAAAAGAACTCTTACTCTTATTTATTTCATTTTTTACCCTTTTTCATAATATTTTATATTATATAATGTGTTTGGTTATGAACCCTCAAAACTAATAGTCTCGTGAGTGTCTTGTTTCTTGCAGGAAGAATACTAGAGTCCTAATTAACAAAGTATGGATCTTTGTTCCATAATTTGTTTTCTCTTCGTTACGCATATCGATAATTTTTAGGGTTTTTTAGTAAAACCTCGAGTTCACTCTTCGTTCGTTCTCGTGCTTGACAATTTATGAGAATGCAACCTAGTATAATTTTATCGTCCTTTCGTACTCGTCTCGGTAACACGAAAAGTGACACACATGGAGTATCATTTAAGCTCTTTTCACACTCCATAAAAACAAAACGATTTCCGAGTGACCTTGTTCTGTTCACGCTCGTAAAAATATTTGAATAAAATGTTCGATGGGCGATAGTTTATCACTTTTTCGGTCCTTTCGAACTATTTTATGAAAAAGGAACTGAGAGAGTTCTCTTTAAAGTGTTTTTCAGACTCTATAAACATGAAAAACTCTCGAGTTTTCTATCTTTGGACTCATTAAATAAACATCGAAAGACCCACATGGGACTGAACCACTCCTTCTTAGGGTTCGTTAAAAATACTCTGAGAGACTCATCCAAAGGATGAGATTACATTACAAGCATATGTTATCCTTCTCAAGCTTGCGTAAAAATAAAGAGGTACTTGCCATAAATGGTGGGGGAAAATTTGGGAAAGAGATGTGTTTATGTACCTATGTTAGTGGCAGTACTAGTCACTCTTGAACATGACACCCCCTTCGTAATTTGAATCTGGGTTGGGAAATACATTTGTCTATTGTCTAGCCTTCATCGAATTCATGTCTTGGGTCGTATTTGAGTCAATGCTGCCAAGACTAGTGTCATGTCATTCATATGTTCAAGAGAAGTCCAAATAAGCCCTCTTTCGAGTCATCTATCTGCATTGTCATTTCTTACCATGTCAGCCTTCCCTGTGTTAGTTTTGAATCATTTTCATACTTTGATATACCCTTAATTTGTTACTTATTTCGTGTCACTGATGGGGGATAAATCAAAGCCCTCCTCTGATGAGTCTTTTTCCTGTCGACTTCAACTCATCATCCGAGAAAAAGACTTAGAAATCGTTTAGTACCTTAGAGCCTACATGCCTCAATGGCAAGTTTCTTCGCTCTCGACAGTGGATTCACATCATTGGTCCCTGATCGAGAGATTTCATCGAGTGCTCAACTTCAACTCATTTATTCACATTCGTTGGATTGTACTAGGGTATCTTGGGATTCATTGACATCAATGGTGATTTCCCTCGCACTTGTTAACGGTTTTCATCAATGACCGGTAATCAAGTGGTTTCTACCATGTTCGAATTCAACACCTGTAATCGTATGGTTGGATTCGTACTTACGGATGATGAGATTGAAGACCCTGGATCTTATCTTTTTGGCCCAGGTTGCGATGGAGTATTTATGATTTGAATTGACACACAGATCCACTTTGTATGTCTTGTGGTTGTGTCTAAATTTACACTTTGTAAGACATAGATCCATGGTGTATTTCTGGTGGCTATGTATAATTTTGATGACATGGATCCACGGTGTATGATTGGTAGCCATGCCTTGCATTTATGATTTCAATCACTTATGATCTGAGCATGGGAATTCCTACCTCAGAAATGGTATAATTCTATGCAGATGCTTGATTGTTTGCAGGTTACTAATTGGTGCGCGCCTTGCTTCCGACACACACACACGCATTTTACAAAGTATTTCAGTTGTCACATGTTCTAGCCTCATACTTTGGGGGGCATTCTATTACACATTATTTTGGTCACTCTGATGATGACCCCATATGCATGTGTTCAGGCTTCCAAAAAAATCTTTCACATGAGGAAAATGGTTGAGTTCTTCCCCTACAAGGCACATTTTTAGAATGACGTCGCAGGCTGATAGTGGTACACAGTGTGGAAATAAAGGATTTTCATAGGCTGCTCTATGCCTAGCCTACGGGATTTTCGCATGCTGCTATATAGGTAGGGTGCGACGACACTTGAAGCTAAGAAAAGGAAGAAGTTTCACGAAGTTTCTAGAAGGAGAATCTTCTAGAATGTGAGGTGGCATTCGTATGGTTGTGATCTTACAGGTTTTTCTAATTTGGTGGGATCATCCTCATCCTAGTAACCACTTCATCTTCTCCTATATAATAACAGATTTCTCATGGAAAAGGTTAAGCAAGGTCAAGCAAGATTGAGCAAAGAATAGGCTGAAGACTGTGTGAATAATCCCGATACAATTGATGCTTGAGGTCTCCATTTGTCCATCAAGCTTTGTGGATTTTCTTCATGTAAATTCAGAGAAAGTGTATGTGTGTGTTGGAACAAAGGACCACCAAAAGGGAACGACATCAAGGCAATCTAGTTGTATCTTACACTTTTACTTAATATGATACAGTGGCATGTTTCTTTCCCATAAAATCATTAGCATTTTATTACATGACTCCTTGATCACATGTCTAGGTCTCCACTGAATCTATAATTATTGCTTTCACTTTGGTTGGTTTGCATCATTATAGATCTGATATCATAAGAGCATCGAAGCGAAGCAGGAACAACAAAGATATAAGGAAGTGATATATAAAGGTATTTCATACACTCCTTATTTGGTGATAAATTCAATGGTAGAAACCTAGGGAAAGAGTCATGTTCTGTCTTGTTTTTTTCTAGATCCAGGTGGATCTAGGGATATTAGTTTATGTCTGCATTCACCAATTTATCCAATAACAATTGGACAGGATTGAAAAAGGACATAGCTGATTACCTAGCTAAGTGTCTAGAGTGCTAGCAAGTTAAGACAGAACATCGACACCCAACAGGGTTGTTGCAGCCTCTACCAATTCCAAAATGAAAATGGGAAACCATCTCCATGGATTTCACCATCGGATTACCAAAATTGGCCAAGAAAAATGATGCCATCATGGTAGTGGTGGAAAAATTGAGCAAGTTTGTTCACTTCTTTCCTGTCAAATCAACTTGAAAGGAAATAGATATCGCCAACATCTTCATGAGGGAGATATTCAAACTGCATGGCATGCCTAAGGAGATTGTATCTGATGGTTGGTTTGGAGATTAAATTGTTGTTTAACATGACCTATCACCCTCAAACTGATGGAAAGACAGAAAGAGTAAACCAGATATGAGAGGACATGTTAAGAATGCATGTAATGCATCAACCTAACAAGTGGGAAGACTACTTACCATTGGTAGAATTTTCCTACAACAACGGTTATCACGAGTCACTGAAGATGAGCCCTTTTTAAGCTCTCTATGGTAGACAGTGCAAGATTCCCATCAGTTGGAGTAATCCAGTGGATAGAATTAGAATTGGAACCGACATGTTGAAAGAAATGGAACAACAAGTGATTTAGATAAATAAAAATATGAAAATTGCTTAGGATAGACATAAGAGTTACGCCTACAGAAAGATAACTCCCAAAGAGTTCAAGACAGGGGACCGTGTCTATCTCAGAGTTAGGCCTAGGAAGAGTTCCCTGAGAATGGGAGCATGTGACAAGATGGAACCTCAGTATTGTGGACCCTTTAAAGTCTTAGATAGAGTGGGACCTGTAGCATATAGGCTAGCACTCCCTCCCACATTAAAATCCCAAAATGTTTTCCATGTTTCATTATTTAAGAAATATATACATGATTATAATCATATAATTGACTAGTTTGTGATCTAGGTGGAGTCGGAGGGAGAATTCCTGCCAGAACCTCAATGCATACTAGATAGGAAGGAAACCCCACTCAGGAACCGAATCAATGCACAGTTCTAGGTGTAGTGGAAACACTTTGGCCCAGATGAGGCTACATGGGAAATGGAGGATGCCATGAGATAGGCACATCCATTTTTGTTCACTTCTGTATATACAAAGCATGTTGACAGATAGAACATCGAGGATGATGTTCCTTTAAGGGGGAGGGAATTGTAACACCATGTTTCCCCACTTTGTAACTATAACTATATTATCCAAGAGACTATGGAAATCTCAATATGTGTGAATATTTGATTGGATGGAGCTTTGTATAAAAGGTCAATGAATGTAAATTTTTTTATTTACTAGAAAATGGATAAGTGTTGCATGAATGTTGGAAAGGGGTATGCTAAGAAAGACCACAAATGTTGTGAAAGACATGGTGAAGGGGACCAGGAATGGTTGCATTAACCTCCACCAAACCATTACCTTAATGAATTTAACTACTTAGGAATAGAATAGTCCTCTGACCCATAAATGAATTACAATCAGGATGGTAGGTGGGAAGAACTCCTCAAGATTTAATGAGGGGATGGGTTAGACTTTTTATTGGATAATATCGGTAAATGTGGACATAAACTGATCTCCCTAGATCCACCTATATCTAGAACAAAGCAAGAGAGAGCATGGCACTTTCCCTAAGCTCTAATAATTGAATCTATTATCAAATAAAGGATGCGTGACATACCTTTGAATATCGCTTCCTTATGTCTTTGTTGTCCCTGCTTCGCTTCGGTGCTCTTGTCGTATTGATCCTGCAATGAAACAAAAACCAACCAAAGTGAAAGAAATAATAGTATATTCAATTAAGGCTTATACATGTGATCAAGGAATCATGTAATAAAATGAGAATGATTTTATGGGAAAGAAACATGCCATTGTATTATATTAAGAGAAAGTGGAAGATACAACCAAAAAAATTTGATGTCGCTAAGTTCCCTTTCGATGGCCCTTTCCCTTGACACACACACTTGCTCCAAGCTTGCGTGAAGATGATCCACAATAACTTGATGGACTGAGATGAAGCCCTCAAGCATCTAATGTAGAGTACCTCACACAATTCACAGCCTATTCAACCTTAATCATTCCTTACTTTCTCTTTCTTAATGCTTTTTCTTAACCTTTTCCATGAGAGATCCATCATTATATAGGAGGAATAAAGATGGTTAAAGATATCAGGATGATCCCACCAAATCAGAGAAGCCAGTAGGATCCCAACAATACTAATGCCACCTCATATTCTAGAAGATTCCCTTCTAGAACCTTCGTGAACTTCGTCCCTTTTCTTAGTATTAAAATGTTGTCGCACCCTGTCTATAGAGAAGCCCACGGAAACTCTGCAGGCCAGGTTAAGGGAAGCCTGCGGAAATCAGGAATTTCCACATTGTGTATTACTCTTAGCATGCAACGTCCTTCTAAAAACAAGTTTTGTGGAGGGAGAAACCAATTACTTTTCTCATGCAAAAGATCCTTTTGAGAGCCTGAACACATGTTTGTAGAACATCACCAAGGTGACCAAAATAATGTGTAACAGAATTCCCCCCACAGTATGAGGCTAGAACTCGTGACAGCTGAAATACTTTGTAAAATGTTTGTGTGTGTCGGGAACAAGGAGCACACCAATCGGGAACCTGCAAACAACCAAGCATTTGCACCATATTATACCATTTCTGAGGTAGGCATTCCCATGCTCAGACTACAAGTGATTTAAATCGTGAATGTCAGTCAAGGCCACCAATCATACACCATGGATCCATGTCATCAAGATCCTACATAGCCACCATGAATACATTGTGGATCTATGCTCTAGAAAATGCAAATTTGGACATAGCCACAAGATATACAAAGTGGATCTATGTGTCAATACAAATCATAAATACTCCATCGCAACCTGGACTGAAATGGTGAGATCCAGGGTCTTCAATCCTATCGTCCATAAGTACGAATCTAGCCATGCGATTATAGGTGCTAAATTCGAACATGGTAGAAACCACTTGATTACCGACCATTGATGAAAATCGTTATCAAGTGCAAGGGAAATCACCATTGATGTTAATGACTCCCAAGGTACCTCAGTACAATCCACTGAATGCGAATAAATGAGATGAAGTCGAACACTTGATAGAATCTCTCAATCAGGGGTCAATGATGTGAACCCATTCTCGAAAGCGAAGAAATCTTCCATTGAGGCATGCAGGTTCTAATGTACTAATTGATTTCTAAGTCTTGTTCCTGGATAATGAGTTGAAGTCGACAGGAAAATACTCATCACAGGAGGCCCTTGATGTATCCCCCATCAATGACATGAAACAAGTAATAGATTTAAGGTAGATCAAAGTGTGAAGATGATTTGAAAATGACACAGGGAAGGTTGACATGGTAAGAATTGATAACTATAGATGGCCGACTCTATAGAAGGCTTGTGCAAGGTTGAAATTATTTTGAACATATAAACGACACGACAATGGTCTTGGCAGCATTGACTCAAAGACGACCCAAGATATGAACTTGCAGAAGGTCAGATGAGAGACAAATGAATTTCCCAACCTGGGTTCAATGACGAAGAGCGTGTCATGTTCAAGAGCGACTATTACTGCCACTAACATAAATATCGAGACAGATTTCTTCCCAAATTTTCCCCCACCATTTCTGGTGAGTACCTCTTTATTTTTACTCAAGATTGAGGAGGATAACATATTCTTGTTGATGTAAACTCATCCTTTGGACAAGTACCTCGGAGTATGTTTAATGAACCCTAAGAAAGAGTGGTTCGGTCCCATATAGGTCTTTCGATGTTTGTTTAACGATTCCAAAGATAGAAAACTCTGGGTTTTTCATGTTTAGAGAGTCTGAAAAATAGTTAAAGAGAACTCTCTCAGTTCCTTTTTTGTAAAGTAGTTTGATGAGATTGAAAAAGTGATAAAATATCGCCCATCAAACGTTTTCTTCAAATACTTTTACGAGCGTGAAAATAACTAGGTCGCTCGGCAATATTTTCATTTTTATGGAGCGTGAAAAGAGATTAAAGGATACTCCATGAGCTTCGTTTTTTTGTGTTACCATGACGAGTAAGAAAAGATGAAAAAAGTATACTTGGTTTTGTTCTCATCGATTTTTGATCATGAGAATGAACAAAGACTAGGCTCGAGGTTTTTTGTGAAAAACCTTAAAAAGTACTTGTACATGTGACAAACAGAAAAACAAATCAAGAAAAATATATGTATTTCATTGTTCAGGATCTCAGTTCTTCCATCTGCAAGAAAACAAAACACTCACAAGACCATTAGACCTTTATGTTTTGGAGAAAATGCATAAAATAATATGAAATATTAATAGAAAAATTAAAAAATGAAATAAATATACGTAAAATCTCTTTTTACTATTTCATTTTCATTTTGCCCAAAACTTGCCTAAAAACCCTATTTTTACCTTAGACTTCAGTTGTCGCTTGCGGGAGGTATGGGTGACCATTCAACGAATAGCTTCCATCAAAACGGTAATCTCATTGTCCTCTTTCTTTTAAATGGATTAAATTTCATTTCTATTGGTGTAAAATTGATTTTTGAGTTGAATTTTAGGCCGATAGGTGTGCACAGGTGCCACCGTAGCTAACCTATGTTGAGACCTGTGGAAACCATGGGTTTCTGCAGGCGGCTTATGGTTCACCTGCAAAAACCCCGCATTGTGTGTAATACTCCACCTTCGGCGGCCGAAAATAAAAATTTCTTCACATGCATTTAGCCAATAAAAACTTTCCAAAGCAACAAATGAGGATGCTAATTTCCCTTTACTGTCCCAATGCAGGTTTTTGATCATCAAAATGCTGCAGTGGAGGGAGAGGGAAAACAAAGATGATGATTACATTGCTTTGAATGACCTGGGGACTGTAAATTCCCTCCGACAGTGTGGGTTACTGAAATTCTATAAAATCTAGGGCATGAGGGCCTAACTGAGGTTACTGGAGTATCTAGTCCACATGTGGGATGTGGACCAACAGGCGTTTCATGTGGGTGCCCATGTGTTGTCTTTAGATATCGAGGATATCTATTTCTTGACGGGGTTATCTCATCGTATATCTCATGTGACTTTGACATGAGGTAGAGGTGGTGGTCTACCAATGAGTGAGTATCTTCGTCGATAATGTGATCTCGAGGTAGAGAGATGCAAGGGAAAAGTTTCCATCAGGGGTGCACGATTTACCCCTCCAGACTATTCTTTTTACCATTACACATATGGCAGAGAGTGCATCTCCTCACATGGCCCTCCAAAGCTACTTTCAATATGCAGTGGAGTGCATGGAGCCTTGGGTTTTTAACTGGAGCGACAAAGTTCGTCGTAGCATGAAGACACAACTGAAAAAATGGAAGAAAGGGGACCTGAAACAATTTGGATATGAGTCTATCTTAGTGTCTTTATTCCTAGAGAGGGTCCCCCATTTACGTTTACAAATAGAGTGGGGCATACCGGCTCCACAAGATCCAAGGATGAAGAGGTGATGCGACCTCATGGCCTGACATGTGGTTGGCCCCATCGTGAAGTATAATGATGAATTTTTTGACTAGTTGAGGCCTCAACTTCTGATGGTAGATGATTATGCATATGTCGGGTTGGATTTCAGAGGCGACCCCGACTTGGTTCTAACTGAGGGATTTCAGTGGGGAGACCTAGGTAATAAATACATTTTGTTTTTATGATGTTTTTGTGAATTTTGAAATATAAAATATTTTTTATGATTTCAATCCAATGACTAATAATTTTTTTTTGACAATGCATATGTAGGGCCACACCACCCTCCGGGTACATCCCCTATTTAGAGACGAGGGAAAGCATCCAAGGTAGCAGGATGGGACGATGGTGATTATGAGGAAGTCGAGCAGAACCTAGAGGGATTGACAACAGATATCCTGGACATCTCCATTGATGAGATTCCTAGATGTTATCAACGCCATAATGTGGGCATATTTGGTTCACTTAGTCTACAACTTTGTAGGGTAGCAGAGCAGTAGTGTGCTACCGTGAGAAACATCCTTGATGTTATCTTGTATATGAAGCCAAGTGCTTCTCATTTTGATATTTTTGGTCTTTGGACGAAAAAACTTTTATCGTTATATATATACATAAGGCTTCTAACGGCTTACTTTCTTTAATGTGAATTGTGGTTGGATCTACATGTGTCTCAAATTTCTGTCTAACACATATTTAGCTAATGCATCTGTTAATGTATTTACACATCTAGGAATATGCTGATATTCAATGTAATCAAAGTCACGTTCCAAGAGGCGAATTCGTAGATATACCTGTAACAAAGTAGGACTTCAGATAGCATAGAAATTACTTAAATATAGTACCACTAATTGTGAATCAAGTCGTACAACAAGGTGAAGGATTCCAAGTGAAATAACGTCAGTCAACAATTCGATGACTGCACTATATTCTGCGATATTGTTAGTTGCACGATTGAGGCAGGCACAATGTAGACTGATTAACTCATTCGTAGGTGCATATATTGCCCAAGAAGTGGATGCTAAGTTCTGAGTACTATGGCTAGTGCCATTGATGAAGCCAATGTAGGGTAGCGAAGGCACCGACATCTGGGAACTAAGCACAATGCAAGGTAAGCAGCTAGGGGTCGAAACCAAATAATGAAAAAGCACACAAAAGTAGCACACAATAGTATGATACAATAAAAATACAAGCACTCATGTAAATATGGCCTAAGCATAGTACTTCTTTAAGTAAATCCAATTCCTAGGCTCACTCAAAGGAATGCCATCATAATCCACTAACTCATAAGCTCCCTTCTCCAACACCCGTTTGACAATATAAGGACCTCGTCACATAGCCTGGAATTTTCTGATCCCTAGTAAATCACGATCTTGTTCATAGACAAGAACTAGATCACCTTCAGAGAAAACATGTGGCTTGACATGCTTGTTGTATTGGGCTTTGACATGCTTTTTCTGAGCTTCAATAACTAGGGTGGCATCACGACGGGTTTCATCTAATTGCATCTAGTACAATATACGTTCCTCTTCGGTAGAGGTGTTGGGAATAATTTCAATGGCTAGCTTCAAAGATGGTATCTCACATTCAATTGGTAGGACAACTTCGATACCATACACTAATTGGAAAGGTGTAAATCCCGTGGTAGATTTACAGATGTTCGATAGGCCCATAACGCTGAAAACAACATCGTGTGCCAACTCGTCTTGTGAATTCCTATTATTCATCGAAGCATAATAATAAGAAATTTTTTTATCACTTCAACCTGGCTATTGGCCTATGGATAGTAGGGGGTTGAGTTTTCATGCCAAAGACCCAAATTTTCAGTAAGCTCAGACATCAGGAAGTTTCGAAAATGGATATCATGATCAGTAATGATAGCTTGCGGGATTCCAAATCGAGTGATGATATGATTGAATATGAAAAGTGCTACATTTTTTCCAGTGTTATTGAATGTAGGCATCGCCTCGACCCATTTAGTGAAATATTCCATGGCTACAATGATGTATCCATGCCCCCTGGCCGAGTGAGGGTTACATGTCATGAAGTCAATGCCCCATTTTGCAAAAGGACCAACGAAAACTACAAGGTGTAAAGGAGAGGGATGAGATCGTATCTTGTTATTATACATTTGACAAGCATGACACTTCTGGATGGCTGTAATACAGTGTTTAAACAAATAAGTCCAGAAGTAGCCATCTCGTAAGATATTTTGGGCAGTGGAATACCCACACATATGACCACCATATGCTCCGAAGTGGTAGTCATTCAAAGCTTTCTCAGCCTCATCATAGGTGACACAACGTCAGAAAATAGAGTCAACACCACGATGATAAAGAGTGTCACCAAGAATTATGTATTGACGGGATTGATACCATATACGACGATGGTCCGTGCTATAAAGGTCGGGCCAGAAAGTTTGAGTCTGGAGATAGATGATAATATCTCTGTACCAAGCGTCATCAGAAATGATCGGAAAAAGGGATTCATCAGGCAAGGAATCCTCTGCCACGTTTTCTGTCTCAGTGGAGGGAAGGTCACATATCAGTTCGGAGAAAACCAATGATTTCTTAGAATTAGCACGTTCAAACTCTAAGTTGAACTCCTGGAGAATCACAATCCATTTGGAGTATTTCCCCCCCTAGAAATTGGCGCGTAAGGATATGTTGCATAGGGTTGCAATCATAAATGACAGTGGTCCTATGTAATAGGATATAGTGACGGAAATGTTGGACAACTTGAATAGCTACCAAGGCCAATTTTTCCACATGCAGGTATTTGGCTTCGGTAGTTGTGAAACTCCGACTCAAATAATAAATGACATGTTCGTTGTGTGAATCATATTCTTGGACTAAAACCATGGAAATGGTAGAGTCTACAGCGGTGAGGTAGAGGAAATAGTCTCGACTATAATCGGGTGGGAAAAGCAGTGGTGTACGGGTTAGGGAAAGTTTCAAAGCTTCGAAGGATTTGTTCACAGTTTTTTCCCATACAAACTCATAACCCTTCTTCAATAGTCGAGTAAATCCTGACGTTAACTCGGCATAATTGGGGATGAATCGACACAAAAAAAATTCCTTCCCTTGCAAACTTTGGAGCTAGCGAAGTGTAGAAGGAGGAGGTAGATTAAGGATAGCCTCAACCTACAAAGGGTCCACCCTAATTCCATGAAGTGACACAATAAAACCCAGAAGTCAGTTGGACTTCACACAAAAAACACACTTGTGTGGGTTTAAACGGATACGATAGTAATGATAGCAAATGAAAATGGATCGGAGATGGGCCAGGTGATCTTGGTGGTGCATGGAATGGGCCGGTAGATCATTGAGATATAGTTGTACGATATGATTGATATTGTGAAAAGAATAAGACAGAGCATGTTGAAAAGTCACTCCAACGTTCTTTAAACCGAAAGGCAGTTTCTGGTAAGCAAAGGTATCCCAAGGATAGATGAAAGCAGTCTTGTGTTGATCTGTGGGAAAAATATTGATCCAATTATAGCTGGAGAAACCGTCCATTAAAGAGAATATTTTCCTCCCAGCGCAATCATCGACGATCTGGTCAATGAAGGGGGATGGATAATTGTCCTTAGGAAAAGATTTATTAATATCCCTATAATCGACACATACACAGATCGTGCCTTGTTTTTTATTGACCGGAACTAGATTGGATACCCAATCGGTTAAAGCCATGACATAGATAAAGCCGACTTTAAGAAGTTTTTCGACTTCGAGCTTGATAGCGGCGACTTTATGAGGGTGGACTAGGCGAAGCCTCTGCCTAACGGGTTTATCATCCAGGTAGGTCTTAATTTCATGCACAACGATATCGGGGTCAATACTCCGCATATATTCATATCTCCAAGTGAAAACATCACAGAATTCTTGAAATATAGATTTATAAGTGATGACTTCATCATCGGAACATGCGGCTCCAATATGAACATTTTCGAAAACTCCTGGTTTAATGGATATGTCAAGAAGAACGGTGGGTGAAATATTACTCAGGTTCCCTTCATAAATCACATCATGTGTTGACTCGGGGACCACGGAAATGATAACAATGGTCGACGGAGTCGAAATTCGTTGGTAACTCTCTATGGTGTGTTTCTCCAGGAAGAGTATGGAATGATGATGTCCATCGTCCCATGGGGTGTCTTCCATATATATAACCAACATGATCATCTCATCCATAGGAAATATGATGTGAAACAGATCGGGAGATGAATCACCAAGAGAGGGAGTAGAAGGGGTTGTTGATTGAATGGCCTGATAAGCGGATTCAACCAAACTTAAAGGAATTTGTTCGCCATAGTGAAGATAATCACCAGGATCGGGTACTATCCACAGGTCATAAGATGTGGGGGTTTCGCGGATGGAGGTGGAAATCATGTTGATCAAGGTGACAATAGGAAGTGGAACATCAGGTGGTGGTATTGGGAAGGTACCCATTAAAGTGGAATCTTTTAGGAGACCCAACACCAACATTCTCATACCCAGGAGGTGTCTTTGAGATAAATGGCATGTTGCTAGTATGGGAATCGGAGTTGAAAAAGGCCAGTTGGTCAACTGTAACGACTTTTCCTTGATGTGGGAAACGTAATACACGGAAAAGGGTTGACACGATGGCACACATGGAATCAATCCAGCTACGGCCAAGTATGAGGTTATAGTCAAGAGGTGCATCAAATACCTCGACCTCTACGTTGAACGATTTTCCTTCCAACGTAATAGACAACGAGGGAAGAACATCGTAGGGTTTAAAATCAGAACCATTAAAATCCTTAAGTGTTTTGTTTGATTCGGTGAGGGGGAGATCCAATGGCTTTCCAACAAGCAATAGACATGACACATGTCAAGGCACCCTCGTCAATAACGGTTCTACAGATGTTCTTGTTCTCGACAACAACTTGAATCTGAAACACTAATTGAGGAGGTAGCCTTGGAATGTGATCTTCTAAGTCAAATATTATCAAATTCATATCTGTGGGATCAATTCCACCGATGGCCTTTAATAGTTCCTTCTCTTGAGAGGGAAAATTTTGAAGGACTTCGAGAGCTGACATCGCAGAGGGTGCTTGCGCAAGATCTTCTACAATACTATAGTTTTGAGCAGCACGTGCATGAGGATTGAAGGAAGAATTTTGAACAATGCCCTTTGGAGGAGGGTGGAGAACTGTATTGGGACCCGATCATTTGATATGAAGAGGACCATTGGGAGGTGAAGTTGAAGGAGACGGTTGAACCAACAAAGGTGGTAAATCATCAACTTTCTCCTTTGAAGGCGAATAATCTTTGGCTCGAGTGGTGATGGAAATGTTGTTCTTGTTAGAATTACCAGTACACATAAGGACATATGAAGTGGTGGAAGGAGAGGGTTGGTCATGGATGACCAATTGAGCCTGTTGTTGAGAAGGGAAAGGTTGTGAAAAAAAGGCAGGTGTGGGAAGTTTTCTGGTCCCTTGAAGGAACTTAGTGACCTTAACGCATCTTGGACAGTCTTTCATGTAGTGATCAACACCATAGATAAGGCAAGGATATCAAAGTTTACGCTTATCCTTATCATCAGTAGACTGGGTCTTGGGTTTATCAGATTGTGGATTATTATTTCTATCCTCCTTATTCTTACCCTTTCCTTTTTTAGATTTATTTTTTTCGGCAGGGGTGGATTGAACAGAGTTAACCTCAGAAGTTTTGTTGGTGGAAGGAGTAGGAGTCGGAGCACTTTGAACATTAGAATAAAGAGATTTAGGATTGGTGTGAGTGGATGACGTGGATTTAGCGTTAGCATGGAAGGTGTCAATCACACCATCAACAACATGTGAAGCTGCTGGGGTTGTTGAGGTAGCAGTGGTAGAAGGGCGAGGAGCATCAGAGAGAGAGTCATAGAGAGTGCCCATTTGTGAATAAACGAGATCTAGGTACTGAGTGTGACTAATCGCCTTCTCTTCAGTGACAACGCCACCCATGGAAATATCACAGGAGATTTCATTCATGAATGATTTAGTGAACCATTCAACCAATAACTGATCAGGAAGTTCGAGTTTGATCAAACGTCGTCTTCGTCTCCACTCATGGATGTGATCAGAAATATGAGTGGCTGAAGATTGCTTAAAGGAAATCAAAATATCGGTTCCTGTATCGCAGCGGATGGGCAATTGGTAATATGTGAGAAAAGCCATGGCAAGGGTATTGAAGTCATTAAAGAAGCCTCGCGGTAATTCTATGTACCACTTTGCAGCTGAACCCATGAGACTTCATTGGAAGAGTCGTAAGAGAAAGGAGTCATCCATCAAAGAGTTGAATGAGCACCAAAGGTGAAAAGTCATGACATGGTTGTTTGGGTCTTCTCCCGGTTTACCATTGAATTTGGGAATGTCGGACGGTATCTTGGATGGTATGACGGGCCAATGGGGAGAATGTAAGATAGGATCATTCAAGATCCTAGACAAGTCGGGTAGATCCAAAGTGGCTAGAAAAGGAAGTTGTCTATTCACTTGAGGGTACTGGTGACTTTGGGGAGGAAGTCCTATCGGTATACTAGTAGGACTGTAAGCAGTGTGCATGTATGTGGAGTGTCCTGACATATTCGCCCGAGGATGTGGAGGCATGTAGCCCATATGGTTGGGTTGGTTGGGAATGTTCCCTTGAAAATGGATGCTAGACTAGATGTGTGGACCCCAAGTGGAACCCAAAGAAACCAGATATGGCTGGCCCGACTGAGGGGGTATAAAAGGGTTGCTTTGAAGCTATTTCCCCCCGGATGATTGTGGATTTCCTTGGGAAAGGAGATTCCAAAGGTGGGCTAGTGATCGAGATGTGTTTTTTCCATACAGTGGGTTGTAGAGTCCACCCTAAGGCTGTCCTCCAAGTGGACGATACCCTCCAACGTTAGATTTTCCTCCAACGGGAATTTGGTAACCAGAAGTGAACGAATGATGGGTACTTCCAATTGGATTGGAGCCACTAGGGCCATATCCCTCGGGAAAAGGTGGATAAGACCCTCCGTAGAGGACCTGGGAAGGTGTAGGAACAAAAATGGTAGCAACATTGTACCCAGGTGGAACAAAAAGTCCAGAAACTCCAGATGGAACCTGGGTAGGGATAGAAGCGGAAGGATTCAAAGAATGATACCCATGAGGGAGTGATGGGATAGGTCTAGATGAGAGTGGTGTGCCAATGGGAGCTTGGATAACCACCACATTCTCAGTAGGAATAGTCATAACGTGTGGGACCATAGTAGAATGGGCCATCTAGAGAGAAAAAGTCAAACTAGGACCAACGGATTATGTGTCTGGAATGACGGTGATATGGCTAGTTGCACTAGAAAAGTGGTTTGGCGGCACCATGTAGGTAGCATACACTTCAGGTATTTGTGATACGACAGGTATATCAACACCTTCCCCTGAGCCGTAAAGGTCCCGCATCGTGCGAGGCGGGCTTCTAAATATGTTGGTCGTCCAAAGGGGATCCCCGACTCCAGGGCCTAAATGGGGTCTGGTCAGTATTCCATAAGTGTCAACAACAAGTTCTCTAGATGAATTCAATTGGATAATATGTCTCTCATATCCAACAAGAATGCAGAAAGCCTCTAGAGAATCAGACATAATTCAGAAACTTTCTAAAGAGGCAGAACCTTCCTCTTGTGAGGTTACAGTGTCATGAACCTCACTCTGTTGAGGAGATCCCTCTGGTGAATGAGGGGGTAGAGGGAGATAATCCTAAATATTTTCCGGAGGAAGTCCATGGACCCTATGTGAATGATGTGGAGGGTCGATGTTGGCAGAGCCAAATATTTTACGCAAAAAATCTATGGCCAACTACAAAAAAAAACAACACTCGCTAATAAAATCTAGGAATCAAACCAAGCAAACAAACCTTCTTATTTCGAAGTCACTAGTTAGTGATGAAATCCAACATTGCGAAGTCAAGACAAGAAGGGGCTAGGATAGAGCGGGTGGAAAATTTACGTTGATGACCTACTTAACGGAATTACACCCTGGTGCAAGCTCCCACACATAATCATGGGTATACCCTCCAAGGAGCCCGAGTGAGTCTAGCCAACATCGATTCCAGGTACCATGAAGGATTTCCCCTCCATAGTCACCTTGTGTAAGACCCTAAAAATATAGGCAACTAAGGCTACCAAGAACAACAGTGATGTCTGGGGAAACAATGGACAGTCCGATCCACGCGCAAAGGCAAGGTATCTAGCTCGAAATGAACTTGAGAGGCTTCCACTCATCATTGTGGGTATACCTTCAAGCGACCACCATAATACATGATATCTCTACACCAAGACCAACAAATAAGGGTGAGTAACTCTGCTAATCTCAATGCGACCTCAGGTTTGACCCTTGTGTGAGAAGGGCTTCCCAAGAAAAAATGTTGCAAATGGATTTGAACACTCCCTATCACAATATGCTATTGTGTGTTTTGTTCTTTGGAGAGTGTGTCTTGT
>JASDQU010013295.1:85259-96422 GCA_032191745.1 Picea mariana
AAATATCTATTCTTGTAGCTAGTTCTTCCAGATAGATGGAAACCAAAACTAGGTACAAGCTTAAAAGAGCATCCATTGTGCAACTAAGAACATATATAAAGAAATGCAAAATTAAGCGAACTATTGTTCTTATGTTGGGCTTGCCTAAATTTGAAAAGAAGATCATTTTGATCAAAAAGAGACTAGAGTGGTAGAAAATCGTAAATTAGAGGTGTCCTTGTTTCCGTTACCATTTGGAGGGTGAGGCCAACTAGGCACAAAGGCATAAGGATGGCAGCAGGTTGTCCACCTACTTTTAACAAGATTGCTTGAGATCGAACCCAATAAGGTGTCGAAAAGATGATTCAAAATGTATCGACGGCATCTCTTCTTAGGTAAAAAATTAGCTGCAATTGATCTACTAAGAGGCTACATAGAGGTGGTTCCATTAATTCCGAATTCACACTCGGGGAGACCATGGTATCTATTAAGGATGCAACATGAATCAAGTCTCTAATCATTGAAGGAGGAGTCTCTTCCATGAATGGGAAGTCGGTTGGGTCTTCCCCCCTTCCCTACAATGTAAATTGAGAAAATAACCCTATAGGGTCGAGGATTCCATCAAATGGGAAGCCTGAGGAGACCGGGGAGGAACTGGAGGTAACTCCTCTTCCGAAAATACTTGATTAATGTCTTCGGTGTCCCTATTCTGAATAGTATAAGGAGAGGCTCTGAAGGGTGAGCCAAAGGAAACTGGTCTATGGAAATGGGGCTGAGTGGACAAGGGAATCTGACCCCACTAAAGGCACTGAGATTTGATTTTGTAATAATTAGGACCTTTCTTCGACTTACCTCATTTACATGGCATAATGGGTGGTGGATGAGCAGAAGTACAGGCGATGAAGATCCAATGAAGAAGGGAGTCGTGAGCAGAGAGAGTTCCCCTATGAGAGGAATACACCATCCATGATGCACAGGTTAACAAGGGTGTGTGAGACTCCTAAATTTCCCCTATTAATCATGTCATTCCAGTCATGGAGAGCTTGAGTGAACTTGAGAGTAAAACCTCCATCCTCCTCGTACCAACGCTGGAGCCCTTTAGCACTCTGTCTAATATTCCCATTAAATATTGCACACAAACCTTGAAGACCACCTTCCCTACAATGTTCATACTCTGCATCAGCTTAAATGTAGGCATGGAGGTTGCAGTCGACCGCATTAACATCATCTGTCGCATATTCTCCATTTGGCACCCCATCTGGGGGACTTGGAAGTGGATCTTAGCTAAAGAAAATGTCGACTAATTAAGAAGAGAAATAACTATCAAGTAGTTGTGAAGGATTATGTCAACATATTCGATGAATTTTTTTTTTCAAATGATACTCTGTTTGAATGACATATGAACATGTCAGGATTTTTACATCATCAATTAGAAATTAATGCTTAATTTGAAGAGGGGAAACATATGGCTCATCAATATTTGATAAAATTTGATGTGTAATTGCACATACAAATCCATACTCATCATGTTGTATTTTGGATGGTTTGATACATTTGCATTTTAATAATATGAGACTAGTTTAACCATAATAAACTTAAATTATTTGTTTTATGTATCCAATATAAATTTTATTTGAAGTGTTGTGATGAAATTCATCACTAATAATAAAATCAGAATTTTCCTTTCCTTTGTCCTTTTCTTCCAGTCTTAAATGACTATGAGAGGCCCACATTCCACTGAAATGAAAATCCCATATATGTGGAGGTGGAGAAATCTCAATTTCCTTGGTCATTATATCTTGGCCTTATTGTTGTGCATCACCAATTGCATCGAAAATACAATTATCAAATTTTGGAAAAGAACCACCTAAAATATTCAAATCCTAAAGTCTAAGCTTTCGAGATTCACACATCGTTATTGCCATCTCTTCTTTGTATTTTCTACATAGAATACAAAAAAACAAGACAGTAAGAACAATAATTGTAATTTATATATTATATGAAATTAAATAAATAAATTAGATCATGTAAACAATATTTCACATGTGCCACTTATTGAATGAGGATGTGTTTTTAATAACAAAGAAATGTATCATACTTCTTTCAACATGTGATAGCTTGAAGTGGTGTCCATTTCCTTCTAATGATTCACCTACAACTTTCTCATCCTCATCATCATCCCATATAGGTTGATTGAAATTATTAAAATCTTTATTATCTTAAGTGTAAAATCCTATGTCCTATTGCGTTGAATATCCCTCAGACATGCCACCTTCTAGTTTGTAATGACCCTTCGTTACGCCTAATAAAAAGCTAAGCATAAAAGGTAAAAAAAAAATTGCATTAAGAATTTAACATCAACACATGATCACAACCGCGCCTAATAAAAAACATCATAAGTAAAAGAAGTACCATCTACTCATCATGGAAATCACTAACAACACATTCAACATGTCAACGAATGATAGCGACACATAAACATAAATAACATATCAAATTAGCACATCATAATCACTTTGAAACAATTTACAACAACATTCAATCAGATAATGAATATAAAATGAATACCCGCCCAACCTACCCTGGAAGGTTAGGACCTCAAGGACACATAAGAAATGCTCAAGACCAGTTTCCAATTGATTTTATCCATTTAAGGTCTCAGGGTTGGAGAATTTTCTAAGGAATGAGGTTTCTACATCCCACTAACAAACAAGTCTAGCATCAACTAGATCAATTCATCAATCATATTCATCAATTAATCATGGCACAAGGGTAATCATTATCGTTATCAATCATACATCAACATTTAATTATTTGTTGCGCACAAGAGTAAACAATTCTAGAACAATCACCTGACAACTTAAGTAATGGTGCAAGAGAAAACTAATTGCTAAATCAGTCATATCTCTACATAATTGCATGACGCAAGATTAATTAGAAAATTTTTCATGACGCAAGAGTGATCAACGTTAAATTCAAGGTGCAAGAAAATATTACAAAGCAATCACATGGCCACTTAAATTAAGGTGCACAAGTAAATTTTATTATCAAACTAATCATGCATCACCATTAATGGAATGTGCCCTAGTAATAAAAGATAAATCATTGTACATTATCATTATTCCATAACACCAGACAATCTAATTACTTCATCCTTCATGCATCAATAATTTAAAGGCGCAATTGCAATAGTGTTTAAGTCAATAATTCAATGATGATAATTTATAAAGTGAAAGTAAACTAGTTCCAAATCAACAATGCATCAATGATATCAACTGGTGAAGTAGTAGTCTAGTTATCAATCCATCATCTTAGATATTAGTTGTTCAAGGCGCAAGATCAATTATTAGCTTTAATTAATCATAATCAACATTATTTATTCAATGAGTGTGAGGAATCTAATTTCTAAAGAAGTTGAACATCACACAATTGATGGTGCAAGAGAGAATATTACACACCCAATCATACATCGACTTTAAGTTCAGGGTGCAAGGGTACTCATAAATTAATTTCCATGGTGCAAAAATAAACTAAAAACCTAGCCAATTAAGAACGATAAAGGGGGGAGGGGGGGGTGTAACACACCTACAGTGTGGCGTAAAAATTATGTTCTCCTTAATTAATCAAATCATCTATCCATGGTCTCTAATTTGGAAATCGGGGCGTAGCCCCTCCTTCTTTGGTGACCATTGCATATGACCACAGGTTATAACCAAACTCCAAGGCCACAGACACCTATTCAGGCACTTCATAACTTCAGGATTCGAGAGTTTTTTATTCACCACACGCCAATTCCTTCAAACTCCGAAGTGGAAAAGTTTTGAACTGGAGCGAAGGGATCAACAGTCCCTACTCTCCCTCAAGATCAACGACCCTCAATATCTTCACACCTCCGGGCTTTGGTGGAATTCGAATTACCTCCTCACAAAACCTCCAAAGTATTAATCCTCCTAAGTGCACAATCCGATGTTGCGTGTCCTCGAGGAGTTCGAAGGTCCTAATTCACTTTGGGACTTCAGTGTTCGGGAGTCCCGGACGCTCACACTATGTTTCCTCCTGAAATAATATGTACCCAGAGTTCTAGATCAAGAGCCACGCATCCATTGTAAATCGACGACTTAGTTTCATTTCAAGACTCTGACATTCGGGAGCTTCAGACATTTCTGTAGCCTTTTTCTCTCGTAGCGTTTTCTTCCGCATTCAAGGATTGTGTTCCATGCGTCCTTCCATATAAATGGTCCCTATTTACTTAGGGGCTTCGATGTTCAGGATTTTCTGCCTCTCCACACTCTCTTTATCCCGAAATGATTTCACCCAAAGTTAATGATCTATCGATGTGTGTCTCCCATGAATCGATGACTACAAATCACTTCAGCTATTCAGACTTCGGGAGTTTCGAATACTCCAATGCCTTTCTCCTCCGAAGTAGCTATCTCCCAAAATGGAATATCTACTGACACTTGTCCTTAGTTGAGAGACGACTCAGATGAACTCTAGCTCTACGGCCTTCGGGAGTCCTTGTTCAACATATCCCATTTTCTCCTGGAGTAATTTCACCCAAAGTTGACGATCTTTCGACATGTGTCCTTTCTCTCAGATCGACGATACAGAGGGACTCCGTTACTCCACGTATTTCCAAAGGAACTCAAGACTATCCACCTAGCAACTTTTCTAGGTTTGACGGTCATGATCCAACCAATACTGATGTGTTCATCGACTGACAATTCACAGTGATTGCGGGGCCCAAACGTGCGCACTCTTTATCAAAGAGCTCAACCTCCGCAATCTGAAGGGTACTCAGCCAACTTGGTCTAACCAAAGTCGTTTATCTTCCAATCGGACGAGATTAACAATGTTCGTGAATTGCAGGCCACGAATTAGAGCGCCCACTAATTTCACCTTCGTGCTCCGCAATGATTCCATACCATCGATCTCTGTTCACAGATTGACGGTTCACCATGATTGCAGGGCCCAACCTCTGCAATCTGGGAAGTGCTCNCTAGGATGGCTTCTCCTCCCATTAAATGGCTGGCATCCATCTCCACTGTCATATTCTTAAGTAGTCTATGGTTCTTGTTACTCCGGTAGTTTGGGTAACTTAACTATCATGGATTTTGACATATCAGAGCTTTGAGCTCCTGAGGTTCTGGAACCTTCATGATCTAACTCCTTTAGAGTAGGGTTCCTATACCCAAGTCACATGGACCTTCATATGACTCTTGGGCTATTAACCCTACTCTTAGTCGGGTTTTTGGTTAAGGACTTAGGTGCGAGTTCAAAGTCTCTTAGACTACTGGTATGAAGGGAACGCCTCCCTAACTTACAGAACTTTAAGCGCTGAAATAGGTAAAGGTAAAATCGTGAGGTTACCAAAATGGTAGCAGTGCTAAGAGGTTTTCTCCGACTCTGGAACTCTGTTGTAATTCCCTGGGGAAATTCTTTTGAGGAAATTAAACTGGTGCATATGGAAAATCAAGAAGAAGGATAAGATCTCAAAGGAACAAATGCATACTCATAAATTATTCATTTCAATACATAAACCATTTATAGACACATAAATACATGCATGCATCCATTATTTCCAATTCAAAGCACAAGGCATGAAAACACTTATAAGAACCATAAGGCGTGATGTGACTACTGAAAGGGGTGCTTGTTTCCACCCAACCATAGTCTCAATCACTCCTAATGGATTTACCACTGGCGACCCTGAGCTTAGACCAAAATGCTTTGAGATTCAATCTCTTTCTTACAGATCAACGAAAGTTAGGGACGAAGGTTACTCTGCTTCTCCCAATACAGAAATAGATAGGGATGAAGGTTACTCTCCTTCTAGTCTAGTCTCTATTTTCTGGGATAAAAAATCAGTCCAATTTTTCTCAGTCCTTCCTCGGACCCGAGAGCTTAGGCTTTTTTCTTTTCACTCTTCGTAGGTCTTCCTCTTCCCACCACTCTTCCTTTATTGACTTCCTCAACAAGATTACATGTGTCTCAAATTCCTAGTCTGTGGTTGGGAATGGAAGCCTTACAGATGGGCGGTCTACCCCATCCCCTCATTAAATCTTGAGGAGGTCTTCCCACCTACCATCTTGACTGTAATTCATCCCTGGGTTAGAGGGTTGTTCTGATCCTGCTCAATTAAATCCAACAAAGTACTGGTTTGGTGGAGGTTAACGCAACCATTCCTGGTCCCCTCCACCACCTTTTCATAGCATTAATGGTTTCTTCTTAGCACATCCCCTTTCCAGGAGTCATGCAACACTTATCCATTTTCTATTAAAATAACATAATTTACATTCATCGACCCTTTATACAAAGGTATATTAAATCAAACATTCACACCTTTCAGTTTTCCATAGTTCCTTGTCCAATATAGTTATAATTACGAACTATGGAAAACAGGGTGTTACAATTCCCTCCCCTTTAAAGGAACATCATCCTTGATGTTCTATCTGTCAAAATGATATGTATATACAGGAATAAACAAAATTAGATATGCCTGTCTCATGGCATCCTCCATTTCCCACGTATCCTTATCTTGGCCAAAGTGTTTCCACTGCACCTTGACCTGTGCAATGGTTCAGTTACTGAGTGAGGTTTCCTTCATGTCTAGTATGCATTGGGATTATGGAAGGAATTATCCCTCCGACTCCACCTGGATCACAGACCAGACAATTATATGATTAGAATCATGTACATATTTCTTCAATAATGAAACATGGAAAACATTATGTTCCTTTACTGTGGGAGGGAGTGCTATCCTATAGGCTATAGGTCCCACCCTATCTAATACCTCAAGGGGTCCACAATACCAAGGTGCCATATTGGCACAAGCTCCCATTCTAATGGAACTCTTCCTGGGCCTAACTATGAGATAAACATGGTATCTTGTCTTGAACTCTCTAGGAGTTCTATTTCTGTCAGCGCAACTTTTCTATATATCTTGAGCAATCTTTGGATTTTTCTTTATCTGAATCACTTGTTGTTCCATTTCTTTCAGCATGTCGGGTTCGATGGTAATTCTGTCCACTGGATTACTCCAGCTGATTGGTATTTTGCAATGTCTACCATAGAGGACTTCAAAAGGGCTCAGCTTTATGGATTCTTGATAACCGTTGTTGTAGGCAAACTCTACCAATGGTAGGTAGTCTTCCCACTTCTAAGGCTGATGCATTACATGCATCCTTAGCATGTCTTCTACTATTTGGTTTACTCTTTCTATCTATCCATCAGTTTGAGGGTGATAGGCTGTGTTGAACAACAATTTACTCTAAAAACCAGCCATTCAGGATTTCCAAAAGCTTGAATTAAATTTGGTGTCTTTGTCAGATACAATTTCCTTGGGCATGCCATGCAGTCTGAATATCTTCTTCATGAATATGTTGGCAATATCTATTTCCTTGCAAGTTGACTTGACAGGAATGAAATGAGCATACTTACTGAGTTTGTCCACCACAACCATGATGGCATCATTTTGCTTGGTAAACTTTGGTAATCCGATGATGAAATCCATGGATATGGTTTCCCATTTCCATTATGGGATTGGTAGGGGTTGTAAAAACTCTGTTGGATGTCGGTGTTCTACCTTAACGTGATGGAATTCTAGGCACTTATATAGATAGTCGGCTATGTCTTTCTTCAATCCAGGCCAACAAAATTATTTCCTAGTGGCCATGATCATTTTATGGTATCCTGGGTGACCAATATATGGTCTCTTGTGTAGTTCATCCATTATGAACCTCTTCAAGTCATCATAGTTTGGAATAAACAATTTTTTCTATAGGTCAGCAAGCCTTCATCGAGCATCTGGTATCCTTCATACTTTATCCCTGTAGGCTCTTGCCTTAGGTATGAGGTTACAGTCTGAATAATGCATTTGTTTATTGTGCATTCCTGACTCTTTCCCTGACATCCATTTCACAGGTTCTTACCGCTTCCAGGTGAGTCGATTTTATACTTATGCTAAGGGAATCGACCACCCTATTTTCCTTCCCTTTGATGTGCTTGATTTTGAAATCAAACTCACTAAGGAGAGCCATCCACCTAACTTGCTTGGCATTGAGTTATGGTTGATCAGAAAGGTGCCTCAAAACACAATGGTCTGTCATAAGCACAAATCTCCTACCCAGGAGGTAATGCCTCCACATTTTTAAAGCATGTAATATGGCAACCAACTCTAGGTCATGGGTCACATAGTTGATTTCATCCTCATTCAATTTCCTGGATGCGTAGAAAATTACAAGTCCCTCTTGCATAAGGAATCTTCTGAGTCCTTCCTTGTAGGAATCTGTACACACGAGGAAATCATTATCAGGATCTGCAATCTTCAACACGGGTGCATGGGTTAGGAGGTATTTTAGTTCGTGAAATCTTTCTTCATATTTTGATGTCCAAGTGAATTTAACCCCCTTTTTCTGAAGGATAGTGATTGGACAACCAATCTTGGAAACCCTTTTATGGACCTTCTATAGTATCCTGCTAAGCCCATGAAGGATATGATATCAGATACATCCTTTGGGGTAGGCCACTCCATAATAGATCTGATCTTGTCAGGGTCTATTGCCACCCCTTCTTTAGAAATAACATGGCCTAAGTAATGGACTTGCTTCTGGAAAAAGTCGCACTTGCTAAAATTAGCGTAAAGATGATGCTCTCTTAGTACTTGAAGTACGAGTCTAAGATATTCTTCGTGATCCTCTCTGTTCTTGGAGTATATTAGGATATCATCAATGAATACCAATAAAAATTTGTCCATAAACTTTCTGAGTACATTATTCATCAAGCACATAAAAGTGTCGGGGGCATTGGTTAACCCAAATGGCACCACCACAAATTCATAGTGACCATACCTCATCCTAAAGGTTGTTTTGTGCATGTCTTCATCCTTAACTCGGACTTGATGGTATCCAAATATTAATTCAATATTCAATAAAATGGAAGCACCTCCCAATTGGTCAAACAAGTCATCGATTATTGGTAAGGGGTACTTGTTCTTTATGGTTGTCTTATTGAGTTGCCTATAATCTATGCAAAATCGGAGTGTGCCATATTTATTTTTCACAAACAAGACGGGTGCTCCCCACAAAGATACACTGGGTTGGATGCAGCCTTTGTCCATCATCTCATTTAGCTATAGCTTGAGATCAACTAGCTCTGGCATACTCATCCTATAGGGCGTTCTAGATGTTGGAAATGCTCCTGGTGCAAGTTCTATCGAGAAGTCAATGTCCCTTCTCAGAGGTAGACCTGGTACCTCTTATGGGAAAATGTTTTTATGTTCTCGTAATATGGGGTGGTCCTCTAGGTTCAATTTTTCATCCTCAACAAATTCTAACACCTATATTGCATATAAAGGACACCCCTTTCTACAATACTTTTTCATTTGAAGGGTTGATATTTGTCTCACTGAGACAGGCTTCTGAATCCATTGGAGGGTTATCTTTCTCCCTTATTCATTTACATGTTCTAAATTTTTATGGTAATAGTCCAACTTAGTTTTATAAGAAGCCAACCAATACATACAAATCAACAAGTAATAAGATCCCAGGGGAAGTATGTTAAGGGTCGCTCAGGTGGGAAATTCATCCATGATGAATTGGCAAGCTGGTATGACCTCTGCTACTTTTCTTTTGGTCTCGGTGGCTAGTTGTACCAGCCACGGCTTAACATGTCTAACGGGTTGCAGTTTACACTTATCAAGAGTCTAAGGGGACAAATAACTCAAATTAGAACTAGGGTCAATTAAATAGAAACTAGATGGTTGGCGATCATACCTTCCATCTCCACCATTGAAGCTTGGTAGTCAGATTGATTATTTTCCAAGGCTTCATAAATTCTTGGCATGATCCTAGCCATATCATTGGCGGTGGTAGCTTATTCTATATTGTAGACTCTCCTACTGTTTTGTTTCTTGTGTGGACAATCCCTCAGCCGATGATATTCTCCACAACCCCAACATTTTAAGGGTTCTTGCTTTGGATTATTAGTATTTCTTGGGACTGCCTCAAAAGGTCTATTTCCACTATGAGATGGGAAATTTTGTTGATACCCACTTCTAGTAGGAAGGTTCATCCTAGAACCCTTCCCATAGTTCTTAAATATTGAGGATTTAAACCCTTTCTTATTAAGTCCTGAACTACTCTTCTTCTTCTAGTCCTCATGAGGTCCTGTCTTACTCCCAAACTATTCATAACAATACCTCTCCTTCCAGATAGTTTCTTCTAAGGTATTTGGTTCTTCAAACTCAATCCTATCATAGTAGGTCTGAGGTAACCCACTAATAAATCACTGCATTTTTACCTTTTCATCCTTTATGTAGGGTACATACCTCAGTAGCTCAAGGAATTTATTGACATATTCATCTATGGTGAGTTGCACCAACCTAAGTTCATAGAACTCCTTAGTCTTCCCATCCATGTATTTCTCTAATAGATACTACTTCCTGATGTATTTCTCGAATTGTTTCCATGACAAGTCCTTCTCATGGACTCCTTTCAGATTCCTAAGGTCTTCCCACCAAATGGAAGCCTTTCCAATCATGTTGAAGATGGTTATTCAAGCCTTCAAGTTTTCAGAGTAGTCATGGACTCTGAATTACTTCTTCAAACCAAGGAACAAAGATTCAACCTCTTCCCTTTTCTTAATATCTCCATCGAAAGAGGGTGGTTTGGCCTTCTTGAACTCTTCAGGATGACGACTTTTGGAATTCTTTTTCTTCTTTCCTTTCCCTTGAGAATGTGATCTAGTTTTGCTACTAGAAGATCCATCGGACTTGCTAGTTTCCTTTCCAGAGGAATCTCCCAATGAGTGTCCCCTACCTCCAATTTGGTCCTTCTTTGAGGTACTTCTCCTAGTTTGGTCACTTATGGGGCCATGTTTTCGGATCTCTGGTGGACTTTGACTTCTCTTCACATGTCGTCGGTCCACATGATTGGTTGCATGTTCATGTTGCAGTTTCCTTTGTACATCGGATAAGCTCTGCAACAAGACTGCATTAATTTTTTATTTTTTTTCTTGCTCCTTTATCAATCTCTCATTGTCAGCCTTGCAACTATGTAATTCAGCCATGAGGCTCCTTACAATTTCAGCCAGATCTGGAGGGGTTCTCGCCTCCCTCCTTTCGTCAGATTCTTTGTCTCTATTGTGAGAGCCATCCCCCACTTCATAACATGTCACCATACTTTA
>JASDQU010013295.1:115066-139378 GCA_032191745.1 Picea mariana
TCTGTGTGTAATCTCTCTCCAGGTGAGGAAGGTGATTGTTGTTGGAAGAGGCAGGTTGTCAGGCCTATGAGCAACTCTCTCCAGGTGAGAGAGTTTGCTGGGAAGTGGTTTCTTCCAGAGATTTTCTAGCACCAGCTTCGCGCTCTGAGAATTCCTGATTTGGCCTGTTGTCGAGACCTAGAGAGGGAGGTGTAGCACCGATGGACTATTCTTGTGAAGGTGTATACTCCCAGGCAGAACAGGCATGTGGGGAATGCGAGTCCGAGAGTAGTGGGTGTAAGAAGGCATCCTGGGGAGAATCCTTCCAGTCATTCTGTGTTGTTTTCCCTGTAACCTTAGCCTAGCCTAGGACTCCTTACCTTGGGGTGGAGTTTAGTCCCAGGTCGAGGGAGACCCACTGCTGAGCTTGATGAGCAGCATGGTCTAAGGATGGGAGGTTCGTGGAAGGCCTGTGCGTGGTTGGTGGAATTACCACCGTTTCAAAGATAAGTACCATATGATGTTTTAATTATGTTTTGCATGTCTGTGTAATTATATTTATCATGTATTCTACTGTGCATATGAATTAATGTTAATTTCATGGATTATTTATGTCAGCAGTAATTATGTGCTGACTCTGAGTTTAAATGTGTTTAACCTGTTTTAAATGTATGTTATTAATTAAGCATAAAATTATGTTGTTCTGCAAAGTAGCATCTACCCGATCAGTGGGTTGGATGATGGCCTGGCACAGGGGCATTACAACACGTCTTTGACAACGATGTTCAGTTGTGGCAGGAGTGCCTTCCACCATAGAAGAGCTCTCCCCTTCAGCTGAAATATCGCCATGCGAACCTTCATGTTGCAGGTGTAGTTGCTAAGTTAAAATCACATCTCCATGTTATCCAACCATGCCTTGTAGGCTGTGTCGTCCGTGGCACCCAAGAAATCGGGAAACTTGACCTTCTCAAGTTCTCTGTGAATGCTACTAGTACCGGCTGGGGCGCACGGTGGACCCTCTGGGGCTACAAGTGCCCTGGCCTCATCTCTATCCAGACGGTTAATCAAGGCCTCTGACATCCTATGAAAGGACCTCATCAACCCAACCACATCCCCCAAAAAAATTTGCTCCTATCCAATGACTTTTCCTTCTCCTTGGGGGTTATACCCCTCCAATGTGAATGCTACTAGAGGCGTCATGCCTCCCACCCTAGCACCATGTTGTATTCCTCCGCGACGCCCTCAAACCATGATTACATGTAGGGACAAAATTCAATTTAATTAGTGATAAATTATTAATCAAGTGTTTAATACAGTGAAAGGCATAATGATCCCAAGTCATGGGGTTGAACCTCGCTCTGATACCATATGTAATGACCCTCTCTTATGCCTAAGAAAAAGAAAAGAACAAATGGTAAAAAAAATAAAATTCATTAAGAATTTAACATCAACACATGATCACAACCACGCCTAATCAACAACATCATAAGTAAAAGAAGTACCAACTACTCATCATGGAACCCACTAACGATGCATTCAACGCGTCAATGAAGGATAGTGACAGATAAACATAAATAGTGTAGCATATTAGCACATAATAATCACCTTGAAACAATTTACAACAACATTCAATCAAATAATGAATTTAAAACGACTACCTGCCCAACCTAAACTGCAATGTTAGGACCTCCAGGACACATAATAAATGCTCAAGCCCAGGTTCCAATTGATTTTAACCATTTAAGGTCTTAGGGCTGGCGATTGTTCTGAGGAATAAGGAGGTGTCTGCATCCCACTAACAAACAAGTCCAACATCAACTAGATCGGTCCATCAATCCTATTCATCAATTAATCATGGCGCAAGGGTAATCATTATTGTTATCAATCATACATAAACATTTACTTATTCCTTGCGCACGAGAGTAAACAATTCTAGAACAATCATGTGTCAACTTAAGTAATGGCACAAGAGAAAACTAGTTGCTAAATCAGTCATATCTCTACATAATTTCAGGACGCAAGATTAATTAGAAACTTATTCATGATGCAAGAATGATCAACATTAAATTCAAGGTGCTAGCAAATATTACGAAGCAATCACACGTCCACTTAAATTAAGGTGCGCAAGTCAATTTTATTACCAAATTAATCATGCATCACCATTAATGCAATGTGTGCGAGTAATCAAAGTTAAATCATTGTACATCATCATTATTCCATAACGCAAGAAAATCTAGTTACTTCATCCTTCATGCGTCAATAATTTAAAGGCGCAATTGTGATAGTGGTTAAGTCAATAATCCAACGACGATAATTTATAGAGCGAAAGTAAACTAGTTCCAAATCAACACTGCATCAATGATATTAACTAGAGAATTAGTAGTCTAGTTATCAATCCATAATATTATCTATTAGTTTTTCAAGGCACAAGATCAATAATTAACTTTAATTAATCATAATCAACATTATTTATTCAAGGCATGCGAGGAATCTAATTTGTAAAACAATCGAACATTACACAATTGATGGTGCAAGAGAGACTATTACGCAATCAATCATACATCGACTTTAAGTTCAGGGCGCAAGGGTACTAATCAATTAGTTTCCATGGCTCAAAAATAAATTAAAAACCTAACCAATTAAGAATAGTAAAGGGGGGGGGGGCAACCAAAAATCCTAAGGAGAGTTTAGGGAATCTAAGCCTTATCCATAATAAAAAGGGGGTCCATTTAGTAAACCACAAATTCTTGTTAATAGAAGGGAGGTTTGTTCTTCCTTAAGTGTTGCATAAGGGTTAACTTAAAGGGGTAGTTCCTGTTGCAATTGAAATAAAATAAAATTTGAAGAGTCGAGGTCAGTGTAAGGAGGGTTGCATGTCACGATACCCAACAAGGTTTAATTCCTCCGAGATATGAATAAGTGGGTGAGGTCCAATGTAGAACTTGTGTGACTTGTCAATATATTACTCTCTCCTCCCAATGCATACTAGCTGAATAAAATGTGTGCGTTAAGGAATGACCCCTCAAGAACCTCTCCCTACACAAGCTAACCACCTATTGAACCGGTTAAGATACTTTTGACAGTTGTAAAGATTCCCAAAAAAAAAAAATTTAAATCATCCCAACGTATTAGTGACACCAGTAAATTTACCTCCAGGAGTTTTGCAACCATAAAATGGAATTAAACATGGTCAATACCAACGCATTGGGGCTGAAATCTATTGACCAATACAGCTGTAAGCAATGTCTTATCACCTTACTTTACACTTTTCTTTTAGACGAATGAAATTCACATAGGGATAAACATAGGACATAACTAATTTCGAGTGAAATCACCAAGATGAATGCTTTGAATCGTGGGAGAAATTCAAGGGAAAACACAGAGAGGAAACAAAGTATGAATCACTTAGCAAGGAAAGAAATCAAAATGGTTAAATGAGGAATCCCTCTGGTAGTTTACCCACCAAGAAGATCGTAGAGATACACACTTGTGCAAAATGCAGAGAACATGGTTGTGAATTCACTAAGATAAGAAGACCATTCGCTGAGAAGGAAAGGGGATTGAAAATGATGAGCCACACTTAGATTCGTTGCGTAGAGAATAGAATCTGGTGAAGCATCCAAAACATAGAGGAGAAAATATGAATTCACTGGGAGAAAATGCATGGGAAAGGAAGAGGTAAAAGTTGAGGATAGATGTGAAATCGTTGGGTGAATTTGCATCTAAATTACAGAGGTAAAAGGGGAATAAATAACCAAGCAAAAACACAGAGATTGCATTATAAATTGCTGAGGGAAAAGTACCATTCACTGAGAAGGAAAAGGAAAATGCAGAGATTAAATGAGAATCCAACTCTGGCAGTTTACACACCCAAGAAAAAAATCGCAGAGATGCACCCAGAGGAAAATTGTTGGGTAGAATAAAGGAATAATTGCTAAGAAATGTTGGTAATTTCGCTGTGTAAAAAGAGAAAATTGACAAGTGAAAGTTCATTGTGTAAAGAAGGTTAGAATTGTTGAGTTTTAAGGGAACTAAACCACTGTAAAACGAATTGCAACACAGAACAAAGGATTATATTTACTTACACAATTTTATGATACAACGTAGACCCAATCCATTTAATTTTTAGAGCTTGGGTTTCTCGAGGGAGAAAACGAAATCAAATAAGCAATGGTGAAAGCATAAGGCTGGGAGATTTTCTCATGGATAAATGAACACATATGAGAGGATCACCGCAACTACATGATTAACTTAAATCTCAATAAAAATTAAAACTTTCAATAGAATTACCCAAACAATGCCTATCCAATAGAATTAAACTAAATTCTAATTTGAGACTTAATGAGTTCAATCTCAGTTTAGGATTACCATAATTGAAGGCGAAGAATCTGTAGTTGTTATTATGTGCTTGAACTCCCTCCTGTCTCCCACTTGCTAACCATCGAGACTTCACCGATACTTCCCAGCTGACGCTAGCGGTACTCTTCTTCCCCCTTAGCACCTTGAGATACAAAGAAACCACGCACAATCACAACCAGAAAATTATAGTTCCCAGCTCACCTCACAAGGCTGAGCTACCACTCTCTTTTTCGAGCTGGTTATCCCAACTCTCACAAGTAAAAACCAGTTAAGGAAATTTTGGCAGCATAACTTTACCAATAAATCGTGTGATCCCTCTTTCTTCTTTACTACTTGCTTTATAGGAGTTTTCCTCATGACACATTCTCTTGCTCATTTAATTCCCTTTTTAATTAATTAATTTAGAATTAATCCCCTCGTATACTTGACACCTGTTCCCTTAGTTGCACCAAAAAATGCACCATTTAATTTAATTAAATTTCAATTTCCCTCACCCAACCTAAAAGCACTCATAGTTGTCCCTTTATTCCCTCTATTTCCTTTTTAATGACTAACCCCCTTCTAAAACTTAGTGATGTTTAATTTAGGAAAGTTCTTTAGTTAGACTAGACCAGATACCCTTCTATGCTTCCACATTCTTTTTACATTTATTTCCTTTCTTATCTTAGTTTCCAATTTGGTATTCTTTTGCACACATTTATATAATTAAATCTTTAGATATAAATTTTTACTCTTTCAATCCCTAACTTTATTTTTTTTCCATCCCCACCATTTATTAAATTTATAATTTAATTTTAGTCTTCTTACCCACTTTAGAATTAGGCTCAAATTTTTAAACTAGGCTTAGAAATTTTGAGATTTTATCATGAATAAAAATTACTCATTTAATAATTGTTTTAAGTCCGATGATGTCAAAACAAATATTGTTTTCTAAGCACCTAGGTTCCTTTACTCGCCTTTATTAAAAATCACAACGTGCCCTTCAAGATGCACTCTGTGCTCCAAGGGTGCCACTCACCTTTATTCAAGTTTTATTTATGCGACGTGCCCTTCAAGATGCTCTACGTGCTCCAAGGGTGACACTCGCCCTTGACTAGTTTTGGTAGTTTTCCAACCCTTGTAGTCAATACTCCATTAGGAAACCTTGTGAGAGACTAAGGGCCTCTAAGGAATAAGGACCATGCCTTATTGTGCACTCCTTAGAATCTTCATGAGCGACTGTCTCAGTCTTCCCTCACGACATCGTGAATCTCTCGAACTAGGTTATCATTAGCTACAATTAGAGCCATGGTGGGAGTGCTAGTAGGTTGTGGAAGGGTTGATGCCACACCTCTCCCTCAATATATGGTTGTTGTGCATGGCCCCTTTATTTCCTTACTCGATCCATATTCTAAGGAGTTCCATTGATGCCATCGACATCCTCAATCTGTCAAGTGTCATGTACACTTAGGAGAAACCTGTCAATAACACTTGTCTATACTTAGATATCAAATAACATAACATCATAATCCAACAAGATCATCATCATCAGAATCCATAAGCGAAACAAACAACCATTTACTAAACTGGATCACTTGCACGCAAGTCTCCTCAAAGAATAAGTCAAATCATGTGCGTGCAAGAGTGGGATGTTACATAGTTTTTCCTTTTTACAAACAAAATTTTCAGAACCTTCATAGATAATTCTATAGGATACATCCATCTCATTCTTAGTGGGCTGAAATTCTCTAGTTCATATTATATATGTATAATAAGATGCAAAGACATATTGAATATGGTTGTTGGAAACTGTTGTTCCAATCAGCACAATACTTCAATCACCTCTCCCCTCAAATTATCAAAGTTTGAAGGATCTAACACATGCAAACTCATTATTTTTAATAGTGCGCCCAACCTTATAATTTCCAATATTGGCCCCTTTTTCAAACTTCATATGACTGCAATAGGTAAAATATCCTTGATTATGACATGGTAGTCATGGGCCTTGAGGCCTCTTAAGTTAGTATTTTCATTTGGATTCTAATATTACTACTTACATATCCAGTAGGAAAGATATTTTGAGACATCAACTTTAGGAATTATGCACATTGTTCCTTTGTCCACACATAAGGAGCAATAGTTTTTCTATGTTTTCCATCACCATACTTTTCAACCAAAATATTTCAATGAATCTTTGTTCTTGAAAGTCTAGACATGATGACATTGTATCATATGCACCAAAAATAGTTTCTATAATAGAAAAATATATGTTTTCTCGCTATTCCTGATGGTTATATGCTTAAAGTATGGAAACATAAAGAATATGAAAAATAATTTTACATTGCTATCATTATATGGATCATTTTTACTGCCACAAATGCCACAACTATCAACAAACTGCATTCTTTTTTCTACATTCTCAATAATGTATTCACTTGTTATTTCCAATGGTGCTTCACAATTCAATTCCTAACCATTGAAACAAAACTTTTGTTGACTATGTGGATTCTCTATTTTAAGGTAAGAAGGATGTTCAAAATAAATACACTAATGCGAACTAGTTGAGTGCCTCCAAAAACCCTTAAATATGTAATCCAGAGATCCATGGCATCCATGAAAATTGATACTGATCAATGTGCCATATGCAGGAATATCATCTAACATAATCAATCAACAAGATCTTAAAGTGAATTGGATTGAATCACCATCCCTTAAAAAATGAATTGCTTCAATTCCTTTCCACAATTCTGCGAGCTCATCAAATAATGGCTCTAAATAAAAATCAATTGTATCTTAATTCACACTTTTATTTCCTGGTGTAATCAATGACATCATTAAGAAAAATGGTTTGACTACTAACCATGGAGGAAATTTATAATTTATTAAAAACACTATCCAATTTGACCATTTAGTTCTCTGACCCGAGAATAGGTTCACCCCGTCTAGAGCTAAACCCAACCTTACATTAATAGGATATTTGGAAAAATTGTATCGTTTTCTATCAAATTCCATCCATATCTTTGAATCAGCCACAAGTAGTTGTTTTCCATCGGTGCTCTTAATTTTTGGCCTGCCATTGCATAAGTTCAACAATGTCACAACATTTGTACACTTGAAGAAACCATGGGATTATTGGAATGCGGAAAAGAACCTTTCTAAGAGATAACTATTATTTCAACTCTAGTCGATACCTCCCTTCATTACATTTTGGACATTCAATCTCACTTGCAATTTACATGCACTCAGTTTTATTGGCAATGTGGAGTCAAATGGTATCAATCGACATAACAATGCCAATAACTCATCAAAAGTTTATTTTTTCCAATGATGCACCACTTATAAGTTAAGAATTAGAAGGATTATTGTCAAATGTCTTAACTTGCAAGTAGCATGCGCAGGTTTTGAAGCATCCTCCATCAAATTTTTCCAATCATCCTTGAGACCCTCATTCAACATTCCATCAACTTTATTCCCTTCATATAATATTCCTTCTGTAAATGTGTTGAACCTGCACAGAATAGATCTAGCTAAACAATAATACACACATTTGCAGAGAGAATTGGAGAAAGAAGAAGAAGGAGAGAAATAATGGAAGAATTCTCATTAATTGTATTCCACACTCAAAGAGTGAATAATTTACAATATATATATATGATAAATGAGCAACTAATGAGCCATAGTGGTGGTCTAGATTGATATGGACACACACCAATAGTTACAAGAGTAAACTACCACCTAGTCTAGTCTCTCAGGCAGTTACGGGAGTGAACTGCCACCTAGTTGAGTTAACTAGTCAACTAGTCTTCAGTTAATTGACTGAACAAAGAGTAGTGAGTTGGTGATTATCCCAATGTTGCATGGTGACAAAACCAATGCAACATCTAAACTCAACTNTTCTCCAGGTAGAATATTCTCCTCTAAAATATAGGAGACTGGATAATGACTAATTATGACTAATAAACAAAGAATAACCTTAGGAAAAATAAATCCTAGGTGTGTGTGAAGTAACTCCAACACTCCACCTGAACATCACTATGGTGAAAATAAAGAATGGGTCCTAACTACGAGGCCATGTTAGGTACCCAAATACAAAAGATACACTGAAATAAATGAGGAAAGAGGGAAAACCTCATGGGAAACACCCCCCCTCAAATTACAATGCATAAAATAAAATAAAATGAGAAGGAACAAAAAACAGTTGCTAAGCAACCTTGTCCTTCACTCCAAGAAGACCTCGCAACTGTGCAAGTTTGTGCTCATTGAAGATTTTGTTGAAGATGTAGATGTCTTCACAGATCTGATGAAGTATATGCATCATTGATATTTCCACACATATCCACTTTATCTTCTTGTAATGAATAATATCCAAATAAATTTTGGATGAAATTTTGAAAACCGTACGGTCGTTTCCGGAAAAACGTTGAAATTTTGTTGATTTTGAAATGATCATAACTTCAGTTCCCGGACTCTATTTCACAGGATTTTGTTTTTTGAGATTGGATATTTTCCCAAGGGGAATTCAAATATCCAATTTGTTTCTACTCATTGTGCTCATAAAAGATCATAATTGAGTCTGATGTGCGCGGCTCCCTTTTTGTCTCCTGAGATGCATGCATTGTGCATGGAAAAGTATCTGCATGTGATTCCTGAGATGCATGCCATATATATTCCACTTGAATTTCAGAAAACAAATCTGAAATGGAGTATACATCATCTTCAATTAATGGAATACAATTTTTTGTAGATACTTGTGTAGAAGGCTCTTCAAACTGAGATGATTTATCTTCCAATGGCTTTTCTACCTTCTCTATCTTGTCAACATTTTGCATGCATTCTTCTTTATTCCCAAACAAAACCTCCAATCTGCTCCATAAATCATTTGAAGTGAATTCTTATGAGCCATCATATACTTGATGGAGAATTTTAGGAGAAATAAAATAGAGGATACATCATATGGCCATATCTTGTCTATTGAGAAAATCATTTTTCTCATCGGAAGAAACAGGATCCACTTCCATTGCCATAGTTATTTGGTACAAGCCCTGCATCTGAGTAGAAGAAGAATTTTTGTCTTCCATTCCAAATAGTTATGAGGCGTGAGAAGTATTTCCGATGAATAATCCATCTTTTTGTTGTCTTCAATCTTTAGTACCTGCAAAAATAATTTGGTGTAGCTTTTGCTTAGCAGTCTGTCATCTTTGATACCATGTAAATGTGTTGAACCTGCATAGAATAGATATAGCTAAGCAATAGTACACACATTTGCAGAGAGAATTGGAGAAAAAAGAAGAAGAAGGAGGAGAGAAAGAATGGAAGAATTCTCATTAACCGTATTCCACACTCAAAGAGTGAATACTTTACAATATATATAGGATAAATGAGTAAAGAATGACCCATAGTGGTGGTCTAGATTGATCTGGACACACACCAACAGTTACAAGAGTAAACTTCCACCTAGTCTAGTCTCTTAGGCAGTTACGGGAGTGAACTGCCACCTAGCTGAGTTAACTAATCAACTAGTCTTCAGTTAACTGACTGAACAAAGAGTAGTGAGTTGGTGATGATCCCAATGTTGCATGGTGAAAAAACCAATGAANGTTATGACTAATAAACAAGGAATAACCTTAGGAAAAATAAATTCTAGGTGTGTGTGAAGTAACTCCAACACCTTCATCTTCATTTATGTTTGGTGCCTCTTCGTTTATGTTTGGTATTTCTTTGTCGTGCATGCTACACAATTTTATCCTATCTAGATAATAATTTTGAGGGAAAGGGATTATACCACTCTGACCAAATTTTAGCATATGTTTGTAAATAACTTTTATTTTTATCATCTTCCCACCATGAAAATCACTACATGGACATTCATATCTATCCAATTTTTTTTGATTGTCTATTCTCTCATCATGTGAATCAAATTCATCACTTTTCAAAATTGGTCGTTGACTGATCTTCAATTTTTTGTGTTCAATTATGAAACCAATATGCTAATTAGCAAATATAGGACAATAATAATATTGGAACAATTCAGCATGGGAAACATGAGAAGATATTTACCCACTTTTTCTAAATGTAGTTAGTATACCACATAATGGTATTTGAAAATGAGTATTACTATCGTGGTGGAGGATTTATTGGTATCTCTATCACATGATCTCTATTGAAATACTTGACATAGTTTGAGAAGTTTTAAAAATAAATAAATATACACATATAAATATCTTAGTAGCATAAAGGAGCATGTAATTATCTCTTTGATAACATTGAAGAGCTTATAGAATATTATGTAATTAAGAATAACTTAACATAGATGATCCAATCATCAAAATTCATTGCACAAGCCATGGGAATCTGTGTGAAATGTGACCAACCTATCATAAATGACAGTCACTACCTTAAAGATTGACCTATATAAATAGTCCAATGAAAATGTCAGCCTTTCTAATCCAATTCTATAAAGTCTCAAGGAAAATTCCAATACAACCAAGTGTCCTTTCTCATGATGTCATTTTCTCCAACAATATCCACAGTTACTTGTTGCAGATTGCTTGTAGCAATAGGTCCTTGCTAAGGACCTTAGAAGCCATGGTGATAATGTGAATTTCTAATAAGTATGGAGACATGGAGTTATGTTTGATCCCTGATCTTATCCAATTCAAAATAAAATAAAAAGGTCAACCTATGAAAGTAAATCGGTGCATTTTTTCTCAATGTGAGTTGTAGAGTCCTCGATGTTTGTGTACATACTACATTTTAATTTTCTAGATCCTAATTAAGACAAACTATGTAGTGTTTGTGTTATGTGTGGTATATAATGCATATGATATTGATTTCACTATGCCCAAACAACAAAAATATTAGTTCCATGATAAAAAAAAACATATATCCCCACCACTTTACCTACATTTACAAAGATAATGTGATTACATAGCATGGCCCTTATGGGCCCACATTCCCTATTATGGAAATCATTGTATTTTTTTTATAAGGGCATGGACCCTTGTAATCATTGTGGTTCAAGGAGGGTGTTCTTTACCCTTGTAACAAATTTTATGGGGGTTGAGTACATATTACAGGGCATCGTAACAAACAAAAATATAAGTAATGAACACCCTAGCGGCCCCCTGCACCCTTGCACCATGGCTACTTTGGTTCAACAATCTAGTGCATGTTTTTGGTTTGAATATCCAATTATTGTTACATTATTAAAGATGAGAACCATTAACAATTTGATTTTATTATGATGGTTTATGTCACAGGAAGTAGCAAATCCTAGAGGATCGTTGTTTTTGACAAGACAAATACCCTTATGCAAGGCTCATAGAAGAATATCTGCCATAATTTTAAATAAAAAAAGAAACACCTCAATGTAAAACTACCATATATATATTGGAGCATTCAACTAAGAACACAATGTCAAAATACACACTTTTAGGTCAAGAAACTAGCACCAATATTAGAAATAATGGCATAGATATCTTCTTTTATTTCGTCGTTGTAAATATTTTGAACTTTTTCTAAAGTCATTAGGGATCAAATATGTGACATCGGTTTCATAGAAAACAAAGGAGTTTGGGGGTTTTATCTATTTTTTGGTATGGAATTGGTGATATATATATGTCTCATATTTGAGATGAAATGAATAGAATAAAAGGGGTTGCATTACCATTGAAAAATTTATGAATGGGGATTTCAAAGAAACAGGGTATACTCAAAGCCACCAAAGAAACAGAGTATATTCAAATCCATCAAAACCACCAAAGACACATAGTTTTTTCAAATCCATCAAAGCCAACAAAGAAGCATAGTATATTCAAATCCTTGAATAATATGTGGCTCGAATGCCCAAAACCAACATAGATTATACTAACCTACATAGAAAAGGATTTTGAATCCAAATTAGTTGTTTGTTGCAAATTATTTGTCCACCTTTTCAAAATCCTAGACATTCTCTCCATGGCACCTACAATATATTCAATTTTCAAAACCCTTCCCTTAGACCGACCTCAAAAACCTCTCTCTTCAACCAAATGAAAAAAAATCAAGTAATTGTTTAGTGATTTCCTCTCAAACCCCCCCTTCCTTCCCCACTTCCCACCCATGCCAACCCCAAAATCCCTCTCCTCAACCAAATTACATGGAATGAAAATAATGGTAGAAAATTGCATCTCATTGACGCCCCCAAATGTCCCCCTTTGAAATCACACCATGGTATGTTTGTCAAGGTTCATGACATAGACTATGACTATTAACTTGTTATATATTATATATATATATATATATATATATATATGGCAATGTAAATTTGTTATAGGAATATGATTTTTAATCCTGTAGGGGATTTTATATGTGAATAATAATTATGTTTTAATGTGATGTGGATGGAAAAGGAAATTGCAACTTGAGGATTTAGATGGAAATTATTAGGCATCTGACATTCCCGCAAACTATCTAGGATAAGGTGTAAATAAACAAGAAAAATAAATAAATTTTGAGGATGTCAAAGGCCATAATATTACTTATAAGTATGAAGGAATGCAAGTTATGTGGTTATGTCAAGTCATCAATAAAAATACTACTAATTCATTTTCATGTAGTTGTTATCTACTTGTATTTTTTTTCTGTGGACTAAATTGGTCATTTAAGTTAGTAAACTTTTAGTTTTGTCACTTAAAATTCCTCAAATTTCGTAGTATAAGAGTGTCGTGACTAATGTTTTTGTTCACGTTGTCACAAATTACCCATTTTTTTCTAGTATCTCATTGCTATGGAGAAAATTTTTGTATCATACTCCAAATTCATTGCCAACCAAAAGGATTGGAGAGACCGTATCCTGGGAAATACTAGCCATTTCCCAAGCTACTTGGCATGATATTGGATGATTGAGACATTCCCATTATTACGTCGGGGATATAGGTAACAGAGTATGGGCATAGTCTATCAATTCTCCCACACAAACTCGCATGAGATAAGTTTTACTCCCCTAAACCTCTGACAACTGAAGTGAAACTAGTTACGAAGAAAGGAATTAATTATTCCTTGGAAACTCCTCTTACTCACATTTCTTTTCCCTCGGCACTCTATCTCAATTCCTCCCCTTAGAATCTTTTTCCTCACATTTTTATTTTGGATACCAAAGGCGAGTTGGGTGTTGGAGAGGAGATGAATCAATGAGTCTTGGTGTCTAGGGAATTCAAAAAGTGTATTCAAGATAGAAAGGAAAAAGAATCTATGGTTGCAAGTAAACATGACAAACTAGAGGATATCTCGGTATTTAAGGGAAAAAATCTAGTTGGTCGGTTCTATGGAAATATTGTAAGCGCAAATTATCTTCATCAATGAATGAATTCCAGCTAGAGGCCAATTCTAGGATATTCATTGGTATTTCATGTGTTGGTATGAGTTTAGATCTATTTAAATTTTCAGATGAAGTGCATGAAGATATAATTTTGGGATAGGACTAGAAATGGGGTCCTACATGGATAGTTCTTCATAAGTGGATAGTATATTTTGATCCAACTTGGACTACACTGGTAGTTGCATAGGTATGGGTAGTTCTTTCTTTCCTCCCATTAATATTTTGAAATGATTCTTCGTTGATAGCCATTGGAAATAAAATTGGGAGGTTTTGTGGGTAGGATCCTATTTGGGAGTCTATGTTTGATCATAGATGGGATTGGGTTCATGTTGAAGTCAGCCTTTGGTATGGGATCATTGGAAAAATTGAGTTGGTCCATGGTCCTTAGTCAAAAAATATGGAGTCAAAAGATAAACTATTGGAAGCTACCTTTTAGGTGTTTTTCTTGTCAGGAAGTTTGTCACCTTCATAATTGATGTGGTAAGATACAAATTGTTGGAATAATGATTCATTTATTTGTTCTAGTTTTAATTATTGATAATGTCGATTATGTAATCATATGTCATAGATATGTTTGTGAGCTTGAGATGAGATATTATTGAGATTGAGATCATATTTGTTAAGTGTATTAAGAGGATATGTTGAGATATTGTAGGAGATGATATTATTTTGGTAATGAGAAGGTTTGACTTGGGTGTGCATTATTGTTAAATGTTGAACTTATGCTTACACTGAGAGGGGGGGTGAATCAATACAATATATATTTTAATTTATTTAACCATTCATCAATCATTCATTAGATGAGAAACAATAATCACACATAAACTCAAATCAAAATGCCCATAGTTTAACATGGAAACCCAATCAAGAGAAAACCATAAAAATTATCTTTATAAATTCATGTAGGCACCAACCTACTATCACAATATTTGAAGGAACCAATTTTTTGGTCTCACCAAACCCCTCAGTTGAACACCAACTTGGCATAACCTACAGGCACCAACCTACTAAATACACCAATACCCTTGGTTGAGAACCAACTCAACAAGATATTGTGTAAGAACCAACCTATTGGAGACACCAATCTCCGTAGTTTAGCACCAACTCAGTAGGACCTGTATAGACACCAATCTAAGATATTCATACAAAAATTACTTTTGAATTCACCTGCATCCATCATACTTCATAAATTTCACAACATCATTATTCCCATAGATTCAAACCCTAGTCATATTTATCCTTCATGCCGTAGCGAGCCTCATAGAATAATTCCCAGAATATGATCCCATATTGTATCATCAAAAAATTAAAATAGCACACTTTTAAGCATCAGATACCTTGATTCCTTTGTAGTGCACCTTAAGGACAAGAAAACCCGAAGAAAAAACCCTTAGACTTCTCTTGCACACCTTTAAATCCCGAAAAGATACCCTGGCTCCTCTAGCACACATCAGAATTGATATTTTGCTTATATGTTCTTCAAATGCACACATATATCCTTTATTTATAGTATTTTTGTCCTCACTTTAAGGGAGGACCTATAAATATTGGTTGAGCCGACTTGAATTTTTTGGTTGGGTTGTCTGACGAAAAAAATCATATCTCCTCATTCCAAGGGAGTTAGAGGGAATTCCATATACCATTGCAAAGGTATCGTAATAATATTTCCAAATGTATAACATATGATACTATTTGATATAGGTATCTAAGGTAAAAATTCCTTCAAATATAGGGTATCCAAACTGAGCATCAAAAATCCAAAAATAATATTTCCAACAATATCCATCTTGCAATCTTTATATTGGACATACGTAGTATCTACCTATCTTTGACATCAATAATAAAAATGTTTACAAAAATACCCTCGTTTGTAATTTATGGAAACCCTTAGTGAATTTCGATACTCCCCCTCTCTACAACTTTCCTTGTGTCTTCATTTCTTCTTCTATATCCAACTTCTCCCCCTTTGACACCAATGGAAAAGGGATTCTCCCTGTGAGATTTTTCTTTCCTTTATTGATGATATCATAGGGATATCACTCCCAACTTATGTCTGACATATCCAAATGTTTATCTAGGAAGGGATTTGTTGAAAATATCTACAACCTGTTCTTTTTCATGCAACAATTCTTCAACTAAAATCTTCTTGACATGCATTTCATCATTTAATTTTCAAACCATTCTATAGTTATGATCATTCAAAAGTATATCTCTAATTTCCCACTTGTTGACAACTGATCATTATCTAGGATATCTTTTCTACAAGTATCCAACACTTATCCTTCTATTTTATTGTTTTTATTGAACAAACCTTCCACTCCAAAGTCATGACATTGGTCTTCTGAACGAGGTGAAGATTTATTTTTTTCTTTATTTGAATTTGCTTCTTCCTCCACAATCCTTTCTAAAAAGGAATAATAATATGAATTATCTCGTCCAAAAGAGTATTTTAAACTTGAACTTCCATATTCACAAGGAAATGTCTTAGCCTTACCTTTTCTAGAAATGGGGTGTACATGTTTCGAGTGAGAATCAAAATAGTTAGTCTCCCTGCCATATTCATCTAGCTTATCATATCCTTTATTATAAAAAACAATTTCATCTCTCCCTCTTTCTTTCTTTTTCTTCCTTTTCTAAACCTTTGAGTATTCTTCTTTATGTTTGACACGAACATATTCTTCCTTGTTTTGTTTAAGAGGTCCTACTATGATGCTTCTACATTAGCATTCTATGTGCCTATGGTTATTTCACTTATAGCATTCAATATTGTAATCAAGTAGAGGAGAAAATGAATTGTACTTTTTGTTATCAAACCCATGAGAACTTCTAGTTTTGTTTCTCACATAATCATCCTTTGAGACTTTGTAAGGCCTCTATTTATTTTTCTCCCATGGTCGCTTCTTGTATAATCTCTAAAATCTATTGCTTTATGACCAAAATTATTGCAAGAAAAACAATAGACAAGAAAGATATTTTGATACCGGGTTGTGAAAGGCCTTGTTGGTGGAACAAATATCCTGAACTAATTCTTGTTGTGCTTGTGAGAAGAACTAGGTTTCTACTAGTCATCATTTCCTTCCCTATTATTTTTTTATTATTTATGGATCCTTTGAGAATGTTAGCATAACTATTAGGATTTTCTTCAAGAGTATTTTGATTCTGATCATATCTAGGACTAGTCTTGATGAATGGTGACCTTTGGCAATTGAGGATCTAATTTAAAGTTTTAGTGCTCTTTTCAAACTTCAACTAAGCATTTGACTCCTTCAATTCCTTCTTTAATGAAAAAACTTCAAACTCTAACTTCTCACAAGTTTCTTCCTTTTATTTGAACTATCTTTTCACTTCTTCCTCTATTATTTTTGCTTCTTATCACTAAATATTTAGGTTGATAATTATCTTCTTTGTTTCTTCAAGATCATTATCATTATTTTCATGTTTATGCAATTTTTCTTTCTACTCTATATTATTTTTCCTAAGTCATTATATTTATTCTAAGGCACTAACAAGGTCTTCTTCAATATCTTCTTCTTCTTCTGAATCTGGATTTTCTTTATGATTATGTTCATTTTCTTCATCAACAAGATTTGTTTCCATGGTTGTGGAGAGAAATTATTCTTCATCATCAATATATTTTGTTTCTACATATAGACACTTAGCAACAAAATGTCATATTCTACCATAAATAAATCATTCCAAGGGGAGTTTACCTTTGTATTTTCTAGGTCGTCCTTTTAAATTTTTCACAAATTGTGCTTCTTCTATCTCCGATTCATCACTGGAACAATCACCATATATCTCTTCATAAATTTTTTGTAGCTTGTCCCAAATATATTTAGTTGATATACATTGCATTACCTTGACGGTCTCATAATATGATAAGCCACTCAAGATGACATCTATTGCTTTTTCATTGTGTTCACTTGAATCCTTCCCAACTTCATCTATATAACCCATTGTGACTGATTCCTAGATACAAAACCCAAGGGCCGTCAAGTATGTCTTCATTCCTATGATTAATGATGCATAGCTTTTTCCATCAAACAAAGTAGCTCTTTTTCTAGGGAGAGCATCCTTACAATCCATATGTCCTAGAGATATACCTTCTAGTGGTTAAATTGTTTCTGAAGGAACCTACTCTGATACCAATTGTTGAATGTATTCTTATACTGAGAGGGGGGTGAATCAATATAATACACCTTTTACTTTATTTAACTATTCATCAATCATTTGTTAGCTAATAAATAATAATAACATATAAACTAAAATCACAATGCATAGATTTTAACATGGAAAACCAATCGAGAGAAACCATAAAACTTATATTTATAAATTCATGTAGCCACCAACTTGCTGGAGAATCCAATTACCCCTCAACTGAGCACCAAATTATTATCACATCTAAGCACTAACCTACTAAAGACACCAATATCTTCAAAGGAGAACCAACTCAACAAGATATTGTGTAGGCACCATCCTACTGGAGAAACAAATCTTCTTTGTTGAGCACTAACTCAGTAATACCTGTATAGAAATCAATCCAATATCTTCATACACAGAATAAGTTTTACTTCACCTCCATGCTTCATACTTCATACATTTTACAACATCATCATCCCCATAGCTTCAAACCCTATTCATATTTATCCTTCATTCCCTAGTGATCCTCATAACATCATTCCCATAATATGATCACATACTACATCATCACTGTTATATCCTTAATTTCCACCATATTGGCCAAAGAGGAGAACATCAGAGGATATATGCCATAATACATCTTTTTTCTAAGGTTTGAACCCTTTTGGATCTTTTTTAGAGGTCCTCGCGTGACACCTAGTAGACAACAAGTGAAGCCCTTGCTCATCACTAGTGGCTCAACAAGTGAGGCACTGATAAACTTCTATAATTATAGAGTTGCAAGATCATAGGCAATACATGAGTTGGATATTCATGTCAAGGGCCTAGGAAATCACATCATTCAAGTCTCTAGTGGTATCTAGAATATTTAGAAGCCTCTCCCAAGCCTCCTCCAAGAGTTATATAACAAATGAAAGCCTTGGGAAAGAGGGGGAAGAATTGAATGGTATTTTTATGATGTCCAACTGCATAGGTATCCATCATCACAATCGAAAGTTAGTGCTTGACCAAGAAGCTACAAGGATAGACAAGGAGTAAGGAATCAAAGGATGATGCATCTTCATCAAGTTGAGGTATGACTTGGTATGTATTCTCCATGTTTTATTAATAGATCATTGGTTTTCCCTCATGAATTTTTGTATTTTATGCATAAATGTTTAGATCTGGTTTATTTTCTGATAGATCAGGTTATATACAATCAAGATCTAGGATTCTAACACTAGGAAGTGAAGTAGAATGGTATTGTTTTATCTTTAGTTTGTAGGAAACAGGTTGTAGAAGTTGGAGCTGGAACTTGAGGAATGCAATAGCCAAGATAAACAAAGGAAAACCTTCAAGAAAAGGTATGCCATTCTTTCATTTCCTTGTGTAATGATCTTATTGATTGATTATAGGAAAATCATAAGAATTATAGCCCCCATTCCTCTCTAGGATTAGTAGGATAATCCTAGAAATATTTTGTTGTGTATTTAGTAAGATCCCTATGACAAAATATCCCATAATAGAACTGGAAACTCCGTTGGGGAAGAATTCTTCTCTAGTTGAGTCTATTTGTCTGCCTCTTCCTATTCTTGTTGTGATTTTCATTTGAGTTTTCTTCCATTCAGGAATCCCAGATCCTAGATATAGTATATATGATAGGTATGATCTACATCTGGAAGATCTGAAACATATATGTCTCTTTCAAAAAATCAAAAAATTGCAAACCCTCACTTGTTTCACTAAAAGTGTCAAGCGAGGCCCTCAATGGTTGACAGGCATGTGTCCTGTGAGGCCCTGTAAAAAATTACAAAATTGCAAATCCAAAACCTAGCCTTTAGTTGTAGGTTTGTCCTCTGCATTAGAGTGTTATGAATTGGTATGTTCTTCTCTAATTTAATATTTGTCTAAAATATTGAGTGTCATATAAATTGTTTTTAAAATTTTGTTTGAGTACATTTGTGTGAACTGATTTGTACATCTTAGATAGTTTCCCTTTATGTCTGAGAACTTCAGTAAAGTTGGCTCGAGAATCCAACAGATCTGAATAGATCTAGTTGTGCTTGTCATTGATTATTCTACTTGTCTTTGTATCACCATTCCTCATCACTAGATCTACCCCTCTAGGTGAGTTTTGGGTGTGATTTCGATAGTGAAATTGGAGTGGGATGATCCAGATTCATTCCCAATATCCTATATCCCTGGTGCTTGTTTTTTTTTCTTAGTTTCCTTTTTCATTTGTTGTTCTTATTTAGATTAGGAATTGTTTACATTTCAATTGGAAAAATAAAATAAAAAATACAAAAAGATTCCTTGCATGTTGGATTTTATTTTGAACCATTAGTGTACAAGTGCATTAGAAACATTGGTTGGTCTCATATCTAATCAGTTTGTTGGTTTCTTGGTGTGTGTGAGATCTTATTTCTGAAATTGGCAAAGAAAATGTAAAGGCTCTCTCCCTCCCATAGATAGAGTTAATTGAAAAGAATGAATTTACATCATCATTATTGCATTGCTTGGTTGGTTCAAGAGTCCAAACATAAAAAAAAAATCATTCGTTGCCCTTGTACTTAAGAAACAACCCTAAAAAAAAGCGATTAATCTAAAATCAATTAAACTTTTTTATTTTGATTGTAAACCAACATTAGATAAGATTAGGGCCTTGGAATAGGATTGCAGAGTAAACTCTCCAAGGAGAAAAATGAAACCTATATTCATTAAAGAGAGATAAACCCATTCTTGCAACTAGTGTGTCGGGAAGCTCATTTAGCTCACATGAGTCAAGCACAAGGTTACATCAGGGAAAGTAAAGAGATTACACCTCTTTGCTTGTTTTGGTGTTTTCGGTACCACTTCGACTGCTACGTATACAGGGGATCCGTTGGTTAACACTTTCATGTCTTTGGGCTTAGTTACCCTGCCCTTACATGCAGTTAGACCTATGACTATTCACCCAGGCATTGATTGTAAGGTGGTAACCTTAGTGAGATTTCCTAGGTATCCACAGAGGTAATTGCATGGGGTACGTGCCTATAATACATGGGGCAGACGTTCGTTAACCATCTTAGTTCCCCTAGAGGGTGACCACTTTAATAAAGGGTACTTGCATTGGTCAAGTTTTTTTGTGTAGATTGTCGTAACTACTCCTCACACCTTCGATAGTCAATCTTGTGGGGAATTCATCTCCTCCATAGGGTTGGTTTTCAAAGGGCCCTTGAGCCCATTGGTTTAGTTGTTGTTACCATAGTTTTGATTAGGGGTGTCCTATTTGAGTTCGAGTCTAGTTCGGAGATAGGTTGAATAGTGTTTTTATTTTAACATATTTTTTTCACTATGGTTGAACTACTGCACTAGTCCCGTCGACTACGAGGACTTGATCATATTACGGAGGTGAAACCACCTCTACAACAACATGAGATAGGAGACAAGGAATTTGAATGGTATTGTATTTATTTTGAGGAGACCATCTTAGTCAAAGTGCAAGTGGTCGATGAACGTCCTCCACCAAATTTTTATCCTCCTTTGACTAAGCTAGATGCCCCCATACTTGTCTAAGTTAAGGAAATTTTTAGTGAGCCTTTTTATTTGTTTAATCACCCTTCCACCATTTCAAGAATGGGTGTTTCTTCTAGTGTAGTTGAGGTTATGATCCCATCCTCAAGTGGGACTAGGGGGAACCCCCTAGGGGCATCTAAGTGATGTCCATGTTTCCCCCCCCCTTAGCTCCATTGGAACTACACCATCCATACCATTATATTTCAGTTCCTCAATATGGGAGACACTAGCGGTGTCTTCATCTCAATCCATTAGTTTACCAGACGTTTCTACACCCACCCCATCTATCCCAATGACCACCTTTGGATATTCTTCCAGTGGGGGGATGAGATTTGGTTTCAACATGGGGAGTGGAATTTCTTCCACCTCCACCATTCCTATAAGCGGTCGAGTATCATCCAGAAATAGTTCACCTTTTGTATGGAATATATATAGTAGTTTTGGGGCTTTCCCTAGCTAGGTTGGCGGAAGAAGTACTTCAGGAGGTTTTAAATTTCCATGGGTTAGCACACATTTCTCTCAAGGAAAATCCCTCATGAAAAACTTCTCACCATGGGAGGTATTCCTTTTATGTCCATATTTGGTCCTAAGGGTTTCTTCCCTGGGACTAGCTTTGAGAATATTTTTCCTCGAGAGTTCACATTTACCCAGGAGGGCAACCCCCCTAGGGTCATATTTAGTTTTGGGAGAAGTCATGCTCCTGTAAGTTCCACCATCCCAGGGGGAATTCAATATTGAGGAGCTCCCCAACCCTTTAGAGGTACCAATATAGGAGGACCACAAGATCCATTTAGGACAACAAAGACTTCACCTCCATCCTAGTATTCATTTGCACTTTTGGCTTTCCTTGCAACGTTAGATTTATCGGATTCGTCATGGTTAAAAAATTACCCTAATACCCATGACCCATCATGGCTGGTAATTCCTTCCAAGTTACCATTAGATATTCCAAAATTTGACAGAAATCCAAGATAGGACTCCTCCATGCACATCATGACATACCACTTATGGTGTTCATCTAACTCATTGATGGATGATAATGTGAGGGTGTGTCTTTTCCAGATATCCTTGAATGGATTTGTCGCCAAATGGTACATAAAATTAAAAGGAGGTTCCTTTAAAAGCTTCAATGATCTTTCCATGGAATTTTTAACGCATCACCAACTGTCCATACGGTATGATATAGGAACTAAACTCTTGAATTCACTGCATCAAGATAATGCCACACATATTTCCGATCATATACACGAATGTGAGGAAGGAATAGGATGATTAAGACTCATATTCCCAATAAACATATTATGGAATGGTTCACCAAGTCCCTCTTACCACCCATTTTGAGGGATGTCTCTATTATAGGGGCGACTACTAAGGAGCAGGGCATTTTTCATGCCCAACACTTAGATCTCATATATTCTCATTCGGGTACACTTTACAACATCATCCCAAATGTTTCTAGGTTGTAAAATAATACAAGGAATCCAAACCCAGGACCCCATGCCAATGATGTGGTTGGTTATGTTTCCCATGCCTCTATGAACCAACTAGTTGATCAGATGGGAAAATTTCCATTAAGTCACACCCATCAACTTTCAGTACTAATGCTCAAAATAATGTATTCCCTACTCATATATTTGAGGTGAATTCGATGCATTCTACGCAATCAAAGAATCCTCAAAAACTTAGAGGAAAAAAGAAATGGAACAAAACGAACAATTCAAATGCTGAGAAAGGGACTGCCTCCACCCAAAACACCCAAGAGGGAGGAACTAAGGGGAAAATAAAGAGTTGTTTTCCCTGCACCATTTGTGGGGAAAACCACCTGACTTACCAGTTTCCTCAGAAGGATGAAGTCCATAGATTTTTCACACGACAACGGGCCCCCCAACAGCCTGCTATCTTATCCCATCCTTTTCCCCCACAACCACAAGAAATGGTTACCATAAATCTTTCCCCTCCGCAAGGGGGCATGGTAGGTACCCCTCATCATGAGGGTTATTCCTCAAATGATTTTGTGTTCATTTGTGACCACAAAGACAACTTACATATGCAAGCAAAGAACTATGACATTCTCGAGCCTTCCCATGCTACACTAGAAGTAACATCTTCTTCCTAGCCTAATGGCTCTCTACATATAGAGAATCCATATTTTGACACACTGCTTCACCCCCCAAAGGGAATTCTTCAACGCATGACACATAACCCCAACACTCGGGCTGACCACAATTACAATATTATGGAATACTTCGCCTAGGAACCTTGTTCCATGTTAGTGTTTTAATCCCTCGAAATATGCCCCATGTAGCATAAAGCCTTGTTTTCTTCTATAAGAAGGGTTTATCCCTCAAAGTTGAGTTTGATACTTTTTGAGACCAGACATGTTACTCATAGGATCTCCCATTGGGTCTCCTTTCAAATCATAGTGTGATCATTGGGGGTAAACATCTACCAAATGGTGGTGGATGAAGGAGCCTCAACTTGCATCATGTCCATTTCTTGTTGGAAGGCCCTTGGTTGTCCTAAGCTCGACATGTCTGCAACACTATTAAAAGCATTTAATGAATAAATGTTCCAACCTCATGGAATATTCACTATCTTACCCATCGATTTAGGTGGAAAGACTGTCTCTATGGTGGTAGAGGTAATCCAAGAACCTCTTGACTACAATCTGTTACTCAGATGTACTTGGTTCTACAAGATTATTGCAATTGTCTCATTGGTATTTAGGTTCCTACTCTTCCCTAACCAAGGGAAAATCATTAGGTAAAATCATTACAATCAACCAACTTGTGTTATGTACCCCAGACCTTGCATCCAATATGGGTTGAAATGTACCCTTTATCAATGATACCATGCACTCTTTTATGAATTTCATTGTGGGGATTTTCAAAGATACTTCACTGATGGGAATATTTACCCTTCCCCCAATGTCTCCCACTGCAAACATCACTACTATCAACATG